>JBBBDQ010001389.1:4840000-4865000 GCA_037127315.1 Ascarosepion bandense
GCTAGCAATCTGTTACAACATAGTCATACTTTTAGTCAGGTAATGTTTATCACAAACCAAATACCCTTTGCAGTTGTGACTTTGTCCATTATTTTTACTATGATGCAAAAATGCAGAAACCTAAATGCCATTTTCTGTGCAGATGAAAAAAAAACAAAAACAAAATGAACAACTGGATGACACTTTGGCTTACCTGAAATATTTGTGTCTGGCACAAAATTCAAATTTTAATTTATGCTGTCAAACTCAGCAGCATTTCCAAATTTGGAAGTAGTTTGGACCAAAGAAACAACTTACTTTCAATACTGGTGTCCTAAAAATGCTGAGAACGCCAGACATGTTAGCAACAGCAATGTTTTGGAGAGGATAGACATGAAAAGTCAACTGCTACATGTAATGAGGAAAGAGGGCTTGGAGAATCTAATGCTCATGAGACGGATAGAGGGAAGGAGAGACAAAAAAAAACAATGCATGACATACTTGATGGACTTGAACAAATGGATAGTGGAGCAGGGTTAAGAAGGGGTGTTAAGAGCTACCAGGGATAGGGAATTGTGGAAGGCCATGATCACCTACGTCCCGAAGGGACATGACACATGGAAGAAGTTCTGAATATAGTGACACAAGAGTTTAGTAACTGGTAAGGAGTTATTAGTTACTATCTTTTTCTTAATGGTTTAATGGCATAAGACTTGATAGACCTACTCTCAACCATGTCAATTCATTGTAGTATATAGAAATATTTGGTAAGTGAAAATAAAGGTTATGGATGATGTGTTCAAAGGACTGATTGAATAAAAGTAATACCTCTATAACTAGTCATGTGACTTAAGAATATTTCATCATTACATGGCTTTGATGATAAAATGCATATAAAAAAAATGAATAACTTGAAATGACCAACGACAGCTGAACAAATATAAAATTCAGTTTACCTGAATTTCATTAATCTCTTCCAACATTTACCGATCCAGTCGAGATAGTTATAAACATAGAGATGGAAACAGCTTTACCCTTTTCACTTTTTTTTGCCTTTAAATAAATGCATCTACCAATACAAAATTCAATTTAGATTTCTCCTAATGAGTAAGCAAGAGTGATCTGTGCCGGGTCACATTTCTACCCAAGTTCTTTCTTTGCTATTCTGTGTAGTTAAAAGTTGAAATGAAATGAGATCTGGAAGGTTATTTCTGTGTTTGATTTGCATAACTACAACACATTTTTTTTTCTACATTTTACATGTTATTCTCAGTATTTTTCTATATCTTTATTGCTATTGCTTGTATTGATTGATTTGTGTTTTACAGCTATCAACTCTTTGCAGGTTATTCAAAGCCAGAAAATATCTTTAGATTGTAGAAATTTATTTTTTGAGATAATAATGGTTTCATGACACAATTCTTACTAATTAACCCATAGCTGAGGGGAAAAAGCTGTGGTTTCATACCTTTCTCAAAGATATTTCCATGTAAGTGAATAGAATGACCAAAAATTGGAAGCTGGCTTTCTAATTAAAAATTCTATGCCATTATGCATTATGCTGCTTACATATCAAAGCTTAAGGCACCTGGTATTCCCAAGTGGTTACCCATGTAGGTAATGACTAGACCCAACATTGCTTAACTTAATGATTGTATGGAAAACAGTGTTTCAGCATAATGTGGCCATAAGCCTGCCTTGTTTAAGTACAAAGCATTTTTACCTTAAATTATGCAATATGCATTGTGGTGCAGTGGATATCAACGTGGAACAACAAATCGGGGAGCCGAGTTTCAATTCCAGTTGAAATACTTGCATTCACTTATGCACAAATACCCTTGGGAAAAATATTAATACATCTCTTCCGTCCAGTTATGGGTTAAATAAAAGGACAGATTGGGTTCTATAGACTTGGCTGGCAACCAGTCTACCGCAGAAAGCAATGGCAACCTACTACGAGATAATCTTTTGCCCAGTCAGACACGATCACCCAAAGCGTGTATCACATATGGCATTTAACTGACTGACTGAATATAATAGTTGAAAACAATTAAAACTTCTACTGGGCATAAAGTGGGGGCGGTTTTCTATTGTTATGAAGTAATAAACTGATCCCCCACTAATTAAAACTTATTAATATAATGACATAATTCATCTCTTCTCACTCCAGTTATGGGTTAAATAATAGGACAGATTGGGTTCTAAAGCCTTGGTTGACAACCAGTCTACCACAGAAAGCAATGGCAATCCACTGTGGGATAATCTTTTGCCCAGTCAGTCATGTCTCTTTCAAGACATGATCACCCAAAGCATGTATCACATATTGCACTTAACTGACTGACTGATGTAAAATTAGTTGACTTGTATTTTTATATTACTCAAAGAAGAGTTTTCCCTCTCTGATCAGGCTGATTCATGACACAGATTCCTTTTGAAATTCAGTTTTAGTTTTAAAAAATGACCGAAATAAATGAAGATTATTTTCATGCACTAACTTCCTTCATGAGCATTAAATCCAATGATCTTCTCATTTCTCTTACATTTTAAAAAGCTTCCAAAACTAAACTGACCTGTATTAATTATTTCAGGGAACCCTTTCTGACTTCGGATACTAATTCTCCTAGAAAGTGACTTGTTGCACCTGTCGCAAGACTACATTGAATCTATTGCTAGGTCAGCTGCTAAGAAAGTCGGTTCACTGTGTTTGGCTAGACAATTTTTTTTCTCCTGAATCTTACATCCATAGCTAAATTCGCTGCTAAGAAGGTCGGTTCTCTGTGCAGGGCCAGGAAGTTTTTCCCGGCCGAAACAATCCTGCACATATACAAATCTACCATCTGCTCATGCACTGAATACTGCTGCCATATCTAGTCGGGTGCTCCTGCTATCCACCTAGGGTTTCTTGACAAAATTCAACGGAGAATCTGTAATGTGATCAATCCCGACTTGGCAGCTCGGATACAGTCACTTTCTCACTGGTGCATATGACTACTCTGTGTCTCTTCTCCAAGTACTTTATTGGCTTCTGCTCTGATGAACTTAACTCACTGGTGCTCCCTATATATGAATTTATTCGAGCCACAAGATTAGCAACTAGGTCCTACCCTTTTATTGTGAAACCAATAAAATGTAAACGCAAATTCTACTCCAGCAGCTTCTTTTCTCACACTTCCCCCTGTGGAATTCCTTTCCATTTATTTGCTTCCCCGACAGCTATAATCTCCAAGAATTTAAATGTAAAGTCAATAGTCATCTCCTGTCTCAGTAATTTGCATTCTCTCTCTTATGCTCTCATCTCATTTCTGCAGTATTCTCATCCATCTCTTACCCGCTTCCTGATACCCACTGTATTCTGTCACTCCTTCTTATAACTTTCCTTCAATGTAACCCCCTGCACAACAGTGGCAGTATAATGCCTTGCTTGGGGCAATACAATTATAAAAAAAAACAAAAAAAAACCTATGTACAAGTCTACCATTTGCCCATGCTTGAAATATTGCTGCTACATATGGTGCTCCTGCCATATATCAAGAGAACCTTGATAAAATCCAAAGAAAAATCAGCAATTTTATTGGTGTTGACCTGGCATCTTGGATTCAGTTACTTTCTCACCAACATAAAGTTGCCTCAGTATTTGTCTATGTTTCTGAAATGAGGTAGTATTTACACTATTTACATTATTCGGACTATTGTCCTCATCTTTGTTGTCATTTTTATGACATTTCCGCTGCTGTATGCTCTGGCCTTTTTCAGGTGCTAGGAATTTCAAACAAGGAATGAGAATGTGATCATAATAAAGGGTTCAGTTAAAAATTCCAAGTGCTTGAAAAAGGCCGGAGCATACAACAGCCGAAACATCGTAAAGTGACAACAAAGATGAAGACAATAGTCTTAATAATGTAAAAGTATAAAGTTGCTCCCTGTTCCTTTTCTATGAATAATTCCAAGGCAACTGTTTGGATGAGCTCTTTGCAAGGGTACCTAGAGTTTATGATTTTAAGTGCAGTACTAGATTGGTGATGAGGTCTCACAATTGTACAGTTGAGTTGGCTAAATATAACCGTAAGTTCTATGCTAATAGTTTCTTTCCTCAGACTTCTTGACTGTGGAATCCACTTCTAGCTCCATGCTTGTTCAAAAATTCAAATGCAATGTCAGTACCTTTCTACTGTCCTGATTAATTTTGTTCTTGTTACTTCGTAAAGTTTTTTTGTAATTTCTCCACACCCAGTAACCCCTTGTTTCTCAGTGACTTTATCGTCTTGATTGGGGTGAATTCAATTGAAATCTATATATATATAAGGCAATCTGTGAGTCTGTGTGACTGTTCCCTATGCATGCCTACATTTTTTAAGCTGTGCCATTCAATCTTTCTAGGGACACATATCGATAGGGAAGTCAGGTCGACACATACTTTTTGAGTTTAAGTTCAGCAATTTTCCCTTTTGCACTTTTTGACCAATGGAGCCAATTGTTTACATTTGCTCTGTAAAACATCTAAGATCTAAGATGGTTGCTAGATTACGTCACAGAAATCAAATCACACGTGTCAAATGCGATTAAAAAAATATTTTTAAAAATGAGCTTTTATATTTAATTTTTATTCTGACGCTTTAAAAATTCATTTGGTCAACAAAAAATATGAATATTTTTCCTGATAATTTTGAAACAAAAGAGATATTTTTTTAAAAAAGTGTTTTTTCAAACAAAAACAAAATATGTAAAAAAAAATAAAAACAAACAAACAAACAAATGCCAATGGTTAATTTAATTATTTAAGTCATTTTTTTTTTTCAGATTTTATATTTCATACTTCATAAAATAAAATTTAAAAAAATAAAGCTTTTTTTTTCACTAAATATTTCATATAGGAATTCAACTGTCTGTAATTTGTGTGGCATTAATGTAACTTTTTCCTCTAAAATTAAATATCTATATTTTTAAATATTCTTCGAAAATTTCTGAAATTCATTTAGTCAACAAAAAATGTACATATTTCCCCCATAATTTTGAAACAAAAACAAGCACAATGTTTACAATGTCACACCAAACATCAGCTCACATTTATGCAAAACAAAAGAAAATAAATTTTTTAATGGAATTTTTGAACAATTATGAAGCAACAATGTTTTATAGAATTATTTTTTTATATAACTGAGTTTTAAAGTAAGGCGGTGACTATAAGCACTCAGAAATCGCAATACGCATTAATCATCTAATAAAAATATGTTCGGAGTTGCATGGGCAATGCCGGGCTATGATGCTTGTATAAAATAAAGCAACATTGTGCAAGTTTTATCTGAATTTTTAAGTAAGGCATTCGCTTTTAGTGACAAATATCCCCACCTTGCTTGTCATAACCAAAAGATAGTTTTCATGTTTCTATTATGAGGAATTGCCACTATTATACAACATTATTCTATTCGAATCTGTTTGAAGTCTTTGAGTCCCAAGATGGTTGTGCCTGTTTCTGAGACAAAAAAAAATTTATCACGAGAAACAAATAAATTTGTTTTATTTTATTACATTTTTATTTGTTTTCTATGGCCTATCAACTCTTTGTAGGTTATTTAAATCCAGAAAATTTCTTTAGTATTTGTCCATACTTCTGAGATGAGGTAGTATTTACACTGTTTTAATTATTTAGATTATTGTCCTCATCTTTGTTCTCACCCAGTGATTATAATGAAGGGTTTGGTTCAAAATTCCTAGCACTTGAAGAAGGTCACTCCGTAAAGGTATTATTTCATCTCTTCTCCCTCCAGTTATGGGTTAAATACAAGAAATTGGGTTTTCTAGATTTGGTTGGCAACCAGTCTACCACAGAAAGAAATGGCAACCTACTGCAATAAAGGGTGTGTGTTGTGGTGCAATTCATTGCATTCATTTACGCGCAAATACCCTTGGGAAAGATATTAATCCGTCTATTCCTTCCAGTTATGGGTTAAATAACAGAACAGATTGGGTTCTATAGCCTTGGGTGGCAACCAGTTTACCGCAGAAAGCAATGTCAACCTACTACGGGATAATCTTCTGCCCAGTCAGTCATGTCTTTTTCGAAACATGATTGCCCAAGGGTATTTCACGTATGGCACTTAACTGACTGCAATAAAATCTTCTGCCTAGTCAGTCATAGACTGAAAGAGACATGATTGCCCAGGTGTGTATAATATATGGCAGTTAACTGAATTATTTAGCTAACAGGAATTTAATCCCTGTGTCAGAAAATAGTGAAGTGCCATATGTGATACACGCTTAGGTGATCATGTCTCGAAAGAGACATGACTGAATGGACCGAAGATTATCCCGCAGTAGGTTGCCATTACTTTCTCCCATAGACTGGTTACCAACCAAGGCTATAGAACCCAATCTGTCCTATTATTTGATCTATAGCTAGAAGGAGAAGAGATGTATTATATTATTTAGTAGTAATTAGTTGGGGATCATTTTAATACTTCATAACAATATGAAAATGACCCCCCCCCCACTTTATGCCCAGTAGAAGCCTCAATCATCTTTTCAATTATTATATTCAGTCAGTCAGTTAAGTGCCATACGTGATACACGCTTGGGCGATCATGTCTCAAAAGAGACATGACTGACTGGGTAGAAGATTATCCCGCAGTAAGTTGCCATTTCTTTCTGTGGTAGACTGATTGCCAACCAAGGCTATAGAACTCAATCTGTCCTGTTATTTAACCCATAGCTGGAAGGAGTGTAGAATCATAAATATATGATACTCACCCTCAAAAGAAATTCTCCGACTAGTTTCCAATTGACATATGGAAGATTGAGCTCTAACTAAATACAAACTCTACACTCGAGTATTCATGGCTGAATGATGGCTATTTAATGATGGATCTAAAGTCTGTAGCGATTCAGAACCTATAGAATAGACTTGGCACACCCCAGCCTGTTATATAAGCAACTCAGCAACTAGTCCAAAAAGTTAGACTCAAATTGTATACAGTAGAGTACTGGACTGTTTGTCTAACTAAATCCTACAGAAGAAGGGACGGATTAATACCTTTCCAATATAAATGAATGCAATGAATTCAACTGGAATTTGAACTCAGCTCTCTGATTTCTTGTTCCGAGCTGATATCTATTACATTGCAACGCACATCCCAGAGTGAATTATCACTACATATATGTGCGTAACATAGTCTACGGCTATATCATGTTGAATACACCGGTTCCTGTCCGATCACCGAAGTTAAGCAACATCAAGCCTGATCAGAACTTAAATGGGTGACCATTTGGGAATACCAGGTGCTGTAAATGTAAGGACCAAGGATGGTCCACCGGTCCTCCAGGTTTGGGGGTTGGGTGTAGGGCTAACAACCCTGCCCCGTAAAAAACATTTTGTTACAGAAACAGCAACAAAAAGTTGCTGCCCTATGCACCATCTGGGTGTGATGGATAAATGATGATGATGGTGAGTATGTTTTATTAGGCTTAGTTTGGTTTATTTTACAGCATATCAACCCCTCGGGGTCATTTAATGCCAAAGCATTAGTTCCTTCAAAAACATACTTATGTTAGTAACATTTTTCCTTCAAAAAACATATTTTTGTTGGTAATATTTTTCCTTCAAAAATTTTTATGTATATATTCCATAAAGTGTGTTTTGATACTTTCATAGTGTTTTGACCCCAGTTTGGAGGGTTAACTATTTGCACATAGCTGGGACCCTAACAGGTGCTACCACGCCAGGTCAGGGTGGATCTGGGAACAACAGCAATTAAGAGGTGGTTCCATACACCTAGCAACCATGAAATCAGAGGCCTTGCTGCCAGATGTGGTTTACCGTCATACCCAGGACCTAACATAGTATGTGTGGCAAGAGTTGAAGCAGCAGTTGAACACCAACTTAATATAATACCAAAACCTCAGTGCAGAAATCAAGGTAATAAAACTTTATTTCTGTCCATAGGGACTGGCACGCAACTTCCAGCAAGAATAAACACAAATTTTGAAGAAATACAATTTCAATTTTAATCAACGTCTTTCCATGCTTCAATTTGTAAACTGAGAAAATCAGCCTACAGGATCCAGTTTGAAAGCATAAAAGCAAGATTTTTAATCTAATTACCACTCTTCAGTCAAGCCTTCCATTGCTGCACATACCTAAAACCAACCTTGATCTCATTCCCCAAAAAGTGACACACTAGTCATCTCTGAAATAAAAACCTTTACACCTACTCTTTAAGAAAAAAAGGAAAAGTTATAAGGAGAATATATATATATATATATTCCTCACTACTCAACGACATAATTATTGCAAAAAATAAAATAAGGAACTGTTAAAGAGCAATCACGCAGCAAGAGTTTTAATAACTGGTAGTAAAGAGAATGAACTGAGCTGATGCTGTCTCACTACTGTCTCTATCTCCATGAGCATGACAGTAGGTGTGTATATATATATATATATATATATATATATATATATCTACAAATGAATAAGAAATGAAGAAAATATTAACAACGTTCAAAACATTAATTTAAAACATTGCTCAATATAGAAACAGAGCTATACATAAATAGTGTTTACTACCTGATGAGACATTGTCTTTTAAATGTAAAAAAAAAAGTACACTTTGTATTAGATTGTAATTTGAACATGTTCTAAATTATAATATGTGTATATATGTATCGAGCCTGGTCAGTACTTAGATGGGTGACCATTTGGGAATAACAGGTGCTGTAAATGTAAGGACCAACAATGAGCTACCGGTCCTCCAGGTTTGGGTGTTGGGTGCAGGGCTAACAACCCTGCCCCATACAAAAAACAGTTTGTTACAGAAACAGTAACAAAAAGTTGCTGTCCTCCACACCATTGGGTGTAACAGTTGAGATAATAATATATATATATAGTTTAAAATTTGTGTATTTAGGAAGCAAATTTTCTCTTAAACATGTAAGATTAAATAAATTGCAAACATTATATTTACTTATTTTTAATAAAATCCGCTCATACGCACAGATAATCTTTCGCATTCTCAAGGTACCCAAGTACTTTCAACCTCTTTCCGAGATCATCTTAAGCGTTTTAGTTAGTTGGTAAATAGAAGTGGGTATTTGTGATATCATAGGGTGAAGTGGAAAGTTAGGCTTGTGTGTTTTGACAGAACCATAAATTTATCCTGGTTTATAGTCCCCGATTATTTGGTAACTTTTAGATTGTCTTGCTCAGCATTGTTAGCTGTGATTAATTTCTTAATTTTTGCTTTTAGCTGAGTGGTAGGGTTATTGGTAAGTTTTTTAAAAATTTGGTGTGATCATCAAGTCAGTCAGTTAAAGTGCCATATGTGATACACGCTTGGGCGATCATGTCTCGAAAGAGACATGACTGACTGGGCAGAAGATTATCCCGCAGTAGGTTGCCATTGCTTTCTGCGGTAGACTGGTTGCCGACCAAGGCTATAGAACCCAATCTGTCCTGTTATTTAACCCATAACTGGAAGGAATAGACGGATTAATACCTTTCCCAAGGGTATTTGCGCGTAAGTGAATACAATGGATTCAACTGGAATTCGAACTCGGCTACCCGGTTTCTCATTCCGAGCTGATATCCACTGTACCACAACGCACATCCTTGGGTATTGCTGATCATCAAGTAACTGTTCTATTTTTGAGTTGTGTGTGTGTGTGTGTGTGTGTATATATATATATATATATATATATATATATACACACACCAACACACATATACAGATAATTACACAATGGTCTTTATTATAATAAAGAGGTTAGTTGTTAGTAGCATAATAAAAGACTGTTGAAATGTTAAAAAAAAATAATTAACAGAAAAGATGCCAGAAGATAGTTCCAAAAGCTAAAAGTGGAAGAGCGTTAATTAAGAAATGGAAAATTGTTTAATGTCATATACCAGGGTTTCCACTCCTGAGCATTAGGATTTGAATTAGGGGTGGTTTCAAACCTCTCAGGTTACAAGAACAGAAGCCATTTATTTCCCAGCTTTGGCACATGAACTACGTTGCCCATTCTGCACGAGTATGTTTGTAACTGGGAAACTTACGATGATGCAGCATACACTTTGTAGAACTTTTATATGAAGCTTTAAAATGACATGTATGGCATTTGTAAAGCAACACTCAGATCGGATAGATATGTGCAGTCACTAAATTATCTGAGTGGAGATCGTAATTACAGGGCTTATCAATGTTAAAAAGTGTAAAGAGGCTGCATGTGATACAGGCTTCCAAACTAACTTTTTCACTATTGGCCCAGAATTCTCCTAAAATACAACTTTAATCATCTCACAAAATAGTTGCTAAGAGCATAATAAAAACACCATTAAAACTTTTAATAAATAAATTAAAAAAAGCTAAAATATTAACATTTTAAAAATGAATAAATACACAAAGAAATTTAAATTCTATTGTAATTTTTTTTTAAATCACATCTTTATTTTGGTTGAAATATTTCCGTTAAATCAGCCGGTATAATTTTACAAGGAAATATTCTTATTAATTTTCATGCTTAGAGTAACTATCTTTTTAATCAAGTCACCCCAAGCAAGGTGATAATGTCATTAAGACATAAGGGCCTACTGGGAGCGAACGAGAATGAAAAAAAAATTTTGAAGGAACTAGAAATCCAATTTTAAACAGGAAAAAAGGGATCAACCTCTATTTCTGTTCAAAAGACAGGGGAGGAGTGTGAACCGAGCAATGAGATCATACTTTTAGCACAACTATTTACAATCAAAGACGTTTCGGAAGTCTTTATCAAATATTCATAAATAATTTTTTTCAAAAAACTCAATTCACCCCAAGCAAGGTGATAACACCACCAAGGGTGTCTCTGGAAATGAAAGAGAAAGAGGAGCCTTAAGAAGGAAACAGAAACCCAGTCCTCAGCAAGAAACAAGGGATAAACCTCTACTCCTGTTCAAAAAAAAACTGGGAAGAAGTATGAACTTGGCAATGAGATGATACTTTATGAATTTTTTAATTAATTCACCCTGGGAAAGGTGATAAAGCCACCAAGATGCAAGGAGTTACTGAGTGTGTAAGAGAATGAGAAACTTGAAACCCAACTGATCCCAACCCCAGTGGGGTTTTTTTTTTTTAATATCTTATCAACCTTTTATTTTATTTAAATCCAGAAAATATTTTTAGATTGTAATAATATTTTGGAGATGATAAAGATTTGCTCTTACTAATTAAGAAGAGGTGGATTCATCTCTTTCCCAATTCTGTTTAAGTAAATATATATTTTTTATATTTTTAAGTAAATTTATCAAACCCAGTTTTCAGCCATTATTCACTACACCATCCACACCTCCAAGTTGCGGGAATCACAAACGACCACCGATCTCACTCGGTACTAACCTGGCTCAACGTTGCTTAACTTACTTCGGTGATTGTACAAGATCCGGTGTTTCAATGCGATATGCCTGTAAGCTGGGATCAGTTCTGTCTTTATGAGAAAAACAAGGGACAAAAAAGATATATCTTTTCCTTATAAAGTTCCACTTACGGGCAGCACTGTTCATTTCCTTCAAAGAGGGTTGTGGGTCACCCTGACACCTTTTTTTGTGTCACAGACTGCAAGGGACCAGGGATCTTCTGTCAACGAAACACGTAGGCGTGTAACGACCCCACATAAGAACGACCTTGTATTTGCCCTTGCAAGTAAATACCATTTTTACTGTCTCATTTCTCCCTTCAAGAATATTAATGCCTATTTCGGCATCTAATAGCTCATGACTCATGGAGAGATAATAGCTTTTCTGTCTCATTTTCCACCCACTTAGACTCTTAAAAATAGCTGTCTCACTTTACCCTTTCCTCCGCCATACTAACCTAAACGTTTTTGGGACTATAAAACACCCATATTCATACAAAGCCAAAGTTCTACTGATGGCTCGCAAGGACAATAGGCCGAAAGAACGTGCAAATGTCTTATTCTCCGCTCGTTAAGATAAACATTAATAGCCCATCGTTTCAATCAAGCAATTCTGTCGTAAGTTTTACTTTTCTTTCTCACCCGCTGTCTGGAGATAAAACGAAGTTCTCACGCTGGTGAGACTAGCAAAACCTTTTTTTCCAAGCTGAACACAGGAAGAAGTGGTAAAGGAGCAATAATAAAACTTCTCTCTTGATTTCAAACTAACCATGAGGAAACTTTTTAAAAACTTTAAGTTTGTTTGTACCAAAACAGTCGAGCTAACTTTCTTCCCAGCATGCACCGCTGGACTAATTTTATTTGCCCGCACTTTGAGAAACTTTTTCTTACTCAATTCTTTCTAACGTTACGTTCTTTTTCGCTTTTTCGTAATCTCTGGCAAAACACAAACACATTCTACCCCTACTCTCATACGTATGCATATATAGTTTAAATCGTTAGGTTTTTAAAAACCCTTTATACACATGTACGTATCTATCCTCATTTCTTCATGTGGGTATATCGCGCACATTCGTGTTTGCTTCCTTGCTTTTACATCTAACTATACACACTCAATTCTTCCTTCAGAGTCTCTGGTCGGTTTTTTTTCCTTTCTTTTCAGGGCCTCGCAAACAGAGAACCTACCGCACGCACGTACACGCGCACGAATTCGGCATTTTCTTCCCATCATTCCTCCCTTCTTCCTTCCTTCCTTCCCATTTCTCTATCTTCAGATTATTTTTTTCTTTCCTTCCAACGCACCCCCCTTATTTTCCACATTCCCTATTTCATCTCCCCACCAATCCCCAGCCTTCCTCAACAACCTCCCCGCCTTCTCTCATCTTTTCCCGACCTCTGCTTCCCCCCAGCCAATTCTTCCAACTAACCCCGTCATTCTCCAACCCACCCACCTACTCCTGACTGTCATTTCTCAAGCATTTACTTTCAGAACGAACGAACGCATGGCAAGGTAGAGAAGGAACAACTGCTTATTATATACATATATATAGTGTGCGTATGTGTGAGTTTTGTAACGAACGTAGGCGTTATATATATATATATATATATATATATATATATATATGTGTGTGTGTGTGTGTGTGTGTAAACGTATCTACGCAAGAATCATGTTTGTATATGTTCCGTCGAACAGAAAACCACATAGGTGTCGAGTATAGAGTGCTGTGTACTTATATAAGTATTCTGTGTTTCGACAGCAACCCTTCTTTCATACATGTTTAATTGAAAGCGATATATGCAATTGTTTATGTACTGTCGACGTTTTTATTATAAAATATGTATGAATAGATAGAGTCGTGTGTACTTTTATATGAAAGTATTGTATATTGTGGTGCATTGGATATCGTCTCGGAACGAAAAATCGGGAAGCCGAGTTCGAATTCCAGCTAAATTCATTGCATTCACTTACGCGCAAATACCCTTGGGAAAGGTATTAATCCGTCTATTCCTTCCAGTTATGGGTTAAATAACAGGACAGATTGGGTTCTATAGCCTTGGTCGGCAACCAGTCTACCGCAGAAAGCAATGGCAACCTACTGCGGGATAATCTTCTGCCCAGTCACTCAAGTTTCTTTCGAGACATGATCACCCAAGCGTGTATCACGTATGGCACTTAACTGACTGATTGTGTATATGGATGTGCGTTGTGGTACAGTGGATATCGGCTCGAAACGAGAAATCGGAGAGCCGAGTTCGAATTTTAATCGAATTTGTTGCATTCACTTATGCGCAAATACCCTTGGATATTGACCCTTAAGAAAGATAATCCATATCTTCTCTTTACAGCTATGGGTTAAATAGCAGGACAGCTTGGGTTCTATAGCTTTGGCAACCAGTCTACCACAGAAAGTAATGGCAACCTACTGCGGGGAAATCTGCAGAATCAGTCATGTCTCTTTCGAGACATGATCGCCCAAGCTTGTATCATGTATGGCTCTTAACAAACTGTGTATTTGAGCAACAAGCCTTTTTTTATAGGAACTATTTTGCAATAAAATAGATGTGTGTGTGCGTTTAAGGTCTGTAACGAACGTAGGCGTATCATGTATGTATAACGTACATAGGCAGAAATCATGTCTATATAGTGTATATATACCGTCGAACATATAATAAAACCGCATAGATATCGAGTATAAATAGTGGTGTGTACTTTTATATGTAAATATTGTTTATTTGATCAGTCCGAGTTCGAATTCCAGTTGAATTCATTGCATTCACTTTTGCGCAAATACCCTTGGGAAAGGTATTAATCCATCTATTCCTTCCAGTTATGGGTTAAATAACAGGACAGATTGGGTTCTATAGCCATGGGTGGCAACCAGTCTACCGCAGAAAGCAATGGTAACCTACTGCAGGATAATCTTCTGCCCAGTCAGTCATGTTTCTTTCGAGACATGATCGCCCAAGCGTGTTTCACGTACGACACTTAACTGACGGAAGCCTTCTTATATATATATGTTTAATTAAAAGCGATGGATAGGGGCTATATTGTACTAAAAAATAAATATTCTTAGTCCGTTGTATTTGATGAAACACACGCACAAGTGTTTGTGGAGACATGAAGTTGCACATAACTAAAAGTCAATGATTTCCACATTTGGTTCAAAGAATGTGGCAAAACGTACACATTGGTTTGGGAAGAATTTGTAGTCAGGTATGTTTTGAGAAAATGGAAACAAAAAAGAAACATATTTAACAATCGGCAGTTGGCATTTCCAGGTTATATAATGAGGAGAGAGGGCTTGGAAAATATGATACTCATAGGACATAATGAAGGCAAGGGGGACAGGAAAACAACGCACAACGTAGCTGGCGAACTTGAGTAAACTGATGGCGGAACATGGATTAGGAGAGATAACAAAAGGGCAATATTTATTAAGAGCTACAAAGGACAGGAAATAGTGAAGAGATGATCGCCTACTTCCTAAAGGTAGACAGCACATTGAGAAGAATGTAGACATGGTGTTATCTTTGTAGACAGCGTGCATAATTTTATGCAAGTAAGTTCAGTGATAATGATTAATCATATATAAACGGGGCTGAGAATGCATGTCTTAAAATGACGTTGAAAATAGCTATTTCACCTCTAAATTTTAACTGAATATATATATTTAAAAGTATTATTACAGTTAGGTTTCCGTTTAAAAATATCCAAAAACTCTATCGCTTTCTACGTCACGTGATGTAAACATCTAGTCACAGACGCTCTTCACGGCGGACGCTTCTAGTTTAAATTTTAAAATCATTTGTTTCTGATGAAAGGCCGAGGCCGGTCTGAAATATCACACACACACACACACACACACACACACACACACACACACACATATATATATATATACGGTATACATTTGTATCGAGCACTTAAAAGTAAATGCATGAACAAAAGGTTAAAAAATCTACGAGTTCTACAACTTAGTTACAATACTATATATAATAGAAATAAAAAAAATACGTTTTTAAACTTACTTTTTAGTAGTTTTTCCTATACATATTAAGACAATATACGTGGATCATCATTATGTTATATATTTGAGCAGTAATCTTTCTTTTAAACGAGTTTGGTTAAAAACGACCGACAAGAAAATTTTTATTAATTTTTGATTTAATTTTTCCAGTATTCTTACATAATTCCTTTTCGATAGAGATCAGTCAGTTAAGTGCCATACGTGATACACGCTTGGGCGATCATGTCTCGAAAGAGACATGACTGACTGGGCAGAAGATTATCCCGCAGTAGGTTGCCATTGCTTTCTGCGGTAGACTGGTTGCCGACCAAGGCTATAAACCCAATCTGTCCTGATATTTAACCCATAACTAGAAGCAAGAGACGGATTAATACCTTTCCCAAGAGTATTTGCGAGTAAGTGAATACAATGGAGTCAACTGGAATTCGAACTCGGCTCCTCGGTTTCTCGTTCCGAGCCGATATCCACTGTACCACAACGAAAACGTTCCATAAATTTTGACTTTCCAAGCGCTTTCAGCCACTATACTAGCCATTTTGAAGGAGGTTATTTTTCCGATATTGTTATTTTTTTATCCTCATGTTTTGACTCTAACGTAATTTTTGATACACATATCAGTCAGTTAAGTGCCATACGTGATACACGCTTGAGCGATCATGTCTCGAAAGAGACATGACTGACTGGGCAGAAGATTATCCCGCAGTAGGTTGCCATTGCTTTCTGCGGTAGACTGGTTGCCGACCAAGGCTATAGAACCCAATCTGTCCTGCTATTTAACCCATAACTGGAAGGAAGAGACGGATTAATACCTTTCCCAAGAGTATTTGCGCGTAAGTGAATACAATGGATTCAGCTGGAATTCGAACTCGGCTCCCCGGTTTCTCGTTCCGAGCCGATATCCACTGTACCACATGGCACATCCGATACACATATACAGCTACCTATATTATAAAACGAATCAGGTGTGTGTAGGTATGTGTGACAATTTAAAAAAATACAGTGTTTTTGTGGTAAGGACAACATCAAGTGGCGCGTAGAGATCCCAGTAAAATATTTACGTTTTGAAGATTTTAAAATACAAATAATAATAACTACCTGATAGTCACGTCTTTATTTATATAAATGATGTCAGAGAATGATATTTAAAAACTAAAAAGACATGGCCTTGTGCCTGACTTACTGGAGCCAAGCATGAGTCCGCGTTTATTCTAAAACATTGAATGTGCGTGCTTATATACACAGGCGAGCAGACTTAGAAGTGTGTGTTTGTGTATGTGCGTGTGTGTGTGTGTGTGTGCTTCATTTGAAAGAAGGGAAAAGGTTTTATTACTCGATGCAGCAGCAGCAGCAATCCTGATTGCCTTGAAGAGAAGGAAGACGACCAAGAAACAACTAGAGAGAAAAAAAAAAGAAATGGGAAAAAAAAAACATACAACGAGAAAGAGAGAGAGAGAGGAAAGAGTGATAGGTAAAGAAAAGTAGATCAAGCTAGAGAGGGGAGTGAGAAAAAAAAGCGAGAACATCAAGGGAGGGAGTAGTGAACGACAGGGGGAAAACAAACGCTTATAGAGAGAGAGGAGAGGGAAGAAAAGGGAGAGAAAGAGAGTCAGGCTTTTGGAATGATATCTATTGATTCTGACCGACTTTTTCTCATCACTACTCCCGCTTCTTCCCCCCCACCTCCGCCCTTTATACCTCCTCCCCTTTCGGCTGCTGCTTCGGTCCACCACGATGACGACGGCAGTGGAAGCAAGCAGCAGCCACACCCCGTCTTTCCCCTGCCACCTTCGTCCTCACAGCTAACTTGTGCGCGCACTGTGTGTGTGTGTGTGTGTGTGAGTGAGCGCGTGAGTGACTGCCTTTACACACCTTGTGTCGATGTGTGTGTAATTCTCTATGTCCGTGTAAATGCGAATATCCGTGAGTGTGTATTAATAAAATTCAAGAGAACTATTCTGAGTGTGTGTATATATATGTATTGTGAGAGTATGTATATATATATATATATATATACACACACACACAATATTTCGTGTATGTATATACCTGTAAAATTCGGTAATTACCTAGGTTGTCAATATTCTTTCGTGTGTGGTTGTCTATGTGATTTTACATACAAATTTAAATATATGTGTAGCTTAAAAGATATATATATATATATATATATATATATATATATATATATATATATATATGTTAGCTCTATCACTATTTAGCGCTTTCAAATAAGTACCGTGCATATAATATATAAATAACAAACTGCATATATATTTCACACACACACACACACACATATATATATAATGTGTAGTTCATTATATGTGTGTGTGTGTAGTTTTTAAATGTGTTTTTATGTCTGTATTTTGGGAGCAATCCCTCTTTTATACAGGTTTCATTTTAAAAAATTTCTTATAAAATGATAGAAAAACATAATAATAATGCCTTGTCAGTCATCTTCAATGAAACACACACACATATATGTTCATGTGTGTGCATATATATATATATATATATATATATATATATATATATATATATGTGTGTGTGTGTGTGTGTGTGTGTGTGTGTGTGTGTATGTTATAATTGTCTCTTTAATTGCACTCCCATCATCTGTAAACCCTAGAATATTATAAACTAACATACCATGTGCTTGTGGACATAGATATAAATTTCACTTATATATTTTGTTAGGGGCCTATCTTTTGGTTAAAAGAGTTGGATGCACCCTAATTCAATGGCAGGTGTGGGTTCCATCTACCCCCACTCTACTTAATAGATAGTCTGAAACAGGTTCTGAAGGAAAACTAAATTAAAGTTGGTAAATAGTTTGAAATTTTTTGTGAAGAAAAGGGTCTAACCAAATCCATGTCAGGCCCAAGGCTATGGGCTTAAAAACCATGCTTTCAATTGGTGAGGGAGACAGCACAATAAGGAATAAAGATAATAAAAAGAAATCAATTATATATTTCTGCTGAAGTGATGTATCCATACGAATGCCATTATATATATATATGAATAAAGACAAAAAGAAAAATTTTTATCAATGCATAAGAGAGACTTTATGAAAAGAACTAGAACATGTTTACTTTTGACTTTTTTTTTTTTCATATCGTCTTTTTAAACATTTTATTTCACTATATTTCTGAGATGAGGTACTGTAATTATTTACACTATTTACATTGTTTGAATTTTTGTGTTCTCATCTTTGTTGCCATATTCACAACATTTTGTCTGTAGTACACTCTGGCTCTTTTCAGATGACTGGAATTTCAAACTGAACCCTTTATTTAGGAAGGGGTCCATCTACTACTCGACCATATGAATACAATAAGATCATCAATACAGTTCACATTTGGAGAGAAAAAACAACAAACTAGCATTTCTGGACATACTAATATCTCAAACAGATCATAGGTTCAAGACATCTGCATATCCCAAATCAACATTCACTAGACAATTCCTCAACTTCAACTACCTATACAGTGTAAAAGAAAGGGATTGTCCACTGCTTATAATATTGAGCAAAAATTATAAGTGGCAACCCAGAGACATATGAACAAGATATGGTGAGTATAAGCAATACTCTACAAATACCCGGGTACACGACAGCAGTTCCAACAAACTGGAATAAAAGGGTGCAAGAGGATAGTCAGTCAGGTAAGTGCCATATGTGACACACACTTGGGCGATCATGTCTCAAAAGAGACATGACTGACTGGGCAGATTATCCCGCAGTAGGTTGCCATTACTTTCTGCAGTAGACTGGTTGCTGACCAAGGCTATAGAACCCAATCTGTCCCATAACTAACTCGAGAAAAGAGACAGATTAAAACCTTTCCCAATGGTATTTGCGCGAAATTGAATGCAAGGGATTCAATTGGAATTTGAACTCAGCTCCTCTATTTCTTGTTCCAAGTCGATATCCAATGCACCACAATGCACATCTGTGCACCACAACGCAAGGGGATAACAACACTCAAAAAACAGCCTTGGTCTGTCTACTTATTTGAAAAAAATTATTGAAAAAGTTCAAAAGATATGGGGTCCATATAATATCAGAACAAACTCCAAAAGTGGTTCAACATTTCACAGACACTTCTTCCAAGTAAGACCTTCAAGAGAGGAGAACATGACTAAGAACTGTGTGTACGATGTCCCACGCAGCTGCAGTAAGAAATATAAAGAAGAAACAAGTCGCCCCTTTAAGATAAGACTGCAAGAACACCATAATGCCATAACACAATCTAACCACATATGGAGGGAAAAGGAAATCACTGTCCTTTGTGGGATGTGGTTGAAAAATAGACAGAGAACATCATTGGAAAATACAAAAAGTTAAAGAATCAGCACATAGGCCACAAAAATCTCCTAAGCCAGTCAAGCATAGAAATGAATACAATATGGGAACCAATAATACGGAGTGCTAGAGAAAAACAATACCAACGAAAAAGACATGACTGACTGGGCAGAGGATTTTCCGGCAGTAGGTTGACATTACTTTCTGCAGTAGACTGGTTGCCACCCAAGGCTACAGAACACAATCTGTCCTGCTATTTAATACATAGCTGGAGGCAAAGGAAACAGATTATATTATATTAATAAGAAGTAATAAGTGGGGGATCAGTTTATTACTTCATAACAGTTGAAAACAGATCCCCCACATTATACCCAATAGAGCCTTTACTGATGTTTCTAACTACTATATTAAGTCAGTCAATTAAGTGTTGTGCAATCATGTCTCGAAAGTGACATGACTAACTGGGCTAGTACTTTCTGTGATAGGCAGGTTGCCAACCAAGGTTACAGAACCCAATCTGTCCTGCTATTTAACCTATAGCTGGAAGGAGAAGAGATGGATTAATACCTTTCCCAAGGGTATCTGCGTGTAAGTGAATGAAACAAGTTTAACTGGAATTTGAACTAGGCTCCCTGATTTCTCGTTCTGAGCAGATATCTGCTGCACTACAATGCATGTTTGTTACTACCTACCCAATAATCATTAAGATAATACAATAGACTTCGATATCCATTATGCACCATAGGCTAGCATATACAGACAAGCGTAAACATAACACACATGGCCTAAAGATTGTGTTCAAGCATGAAACAGACAGTTGCCATTCGATGTTGATCTGAGTGTCTTTTATATTTACATATGCTCTGCTCCTCCCTGATATTGAGCACTTTCACCCATAAACATAGCATACCTTATATATATATATATATATATATATATATATATATATACATACACACACACACACTATCAGCCATAATTATTAGGCCACCCCAGTTTTTTTTTTTAAAAAGATATATTTCATACTATTTTCAATATTTATTGCCAAGTGGATAATTCTAAATGAAAATAGAATGTTTCTTTTGCTATGATTACTTTGCAAAATTTTCAAAGCAGCCAAGAAGCCTTTGCTTTGGCCAGCCAATAAGAAGAAGAGACTAGCATGGGGAAGAGAGCACAAAAACTAGACACCAGAACAGTTCATTTGATGCACATGTTATTGTGTAGTATTAACAAAAGAACCATTCTATTTTCATTTAAAATTATCCACTTGGCAATAAATACTAAAAATAGTATGAAATACATCATTTTTTTAAAAACTGGGGTGGCCTAATAATTATGGCCAGTAGTATATATATATATATATATATATATATATATATATATATATATTGTTGAGTTATGATAATGTTCAGAGCTAAGTAAAGTGCTTAACATCAGGGTGAATATAGAGCATTGATAGTTTTAGTTAAAAAAATTTGTCACTTTAACTGAGCAAGTTAACTTCGAAGTTTTGTGAAGACACCGGTGTGATACCCTCATTCATCGGGGCTGGGTTTCAAGCAAGAAACTTAGCCTCAATGAGTGAGAACATCATAACGATATCCTCATGAAACTTTAAAGTTGACATGAGCCTGCTCAGTTATAGTGATAAATTATTTGCACTAAATATATATGTACGCATCACTCATTCATTAATGAATCAAAGCACTCTGGCTACTGGGTGTGTATGATGATAATATACATGCTAAAATGTCTGCCTTCTTCTACCGTGCGCCCATGGCCCAGAGGTAGAATCACCGACTGATGCCACTTTTTGTCAGGTTTCAATCCTGGGTTAAAAGCAATCGGAGTCTAACTGCACTGATGAGCTGTGACAGTGAAACAGATCTGTCTGCGGATGACTATATATATATATATATATATATATATATTGCTGTTTTTTGAGTGTTGCTATCCTGTTGCATTCTGCGTTGTGGTGCAGTGGATAATGATTCGGGACGACAAATCGGGTTGCTGAGTTCGAATTCCAGTTGAATTCCTTGTATTCACTTATGCACAAATACCCTTAGGAAAGGTATTAATCCGTCTTTTCCCTCCACTTATGGGTAAAATAACAGGACAGATTGGGTTTGGTAACCAGTCTACCGCAGAAAGCAATGGCAACCTACTGCGGGATAATCTTCTGCCCAGTTAATCATGTCTCTTTCAAGACATGGTCACCCAAAGCATGTATCATGTATGGCACATAACTGACTGACTGAATAGGTGAAAACATGATTAAGGCTTGTACTGGGCATAAAATGGGGGATCAGTTTTATATTGTTATGAAGTAATAAACTGATCCCCTACTAATTACTACTTAATAATATAATGCATCTCTTTTCCTTCTAGCTATGAGTCAAATAACAGGACAGATTGGGTTCTATAGCCTTGGCTGGCAACCAGTCTACCGCAGAAAGTAATGGCAACCTACTGCGGGATAATCTGCCCAGTCAGTCATGTCTCTTTTGAGACATGATCACCCAAAGCGTGTATCACCTATGGCACATAACTGACCGACTGACTATCCTGTTGCACCCTTTAGTCTCAATTTGTTGGAGCTGCTGTCATGTACCCAGGGTAGTTGTAGGGCACTGCTTATACTGACTGTTTCTTGTTCATATGTCTCTGGGTCACCACTTATGACTTTCACTTGATGTTGTAATCAACTGATGATCCCTTTCTTCACATTGTATGGGTGGTGGAAGTTTAACTTGAGCTATTGTCTAGTGAATGCTGACTTGCAGTATACAGATGTCTTGAACTCAAGCTCTGTTTGAGATATTAGTACATCCTGGAATGCAAGTTTGTTGTTGTTTTCTCTCTCCATTGTGAACGGTATTGATGAAACGTATAGTTTAACAACAATAATTCATTTATCAAATTTTACTGAAGACTGCAGACATGATTTGCATTAACTTTTTTTTTATTTTTAATTAGCAATTTTCTTGTTTTAGTAAATGACAATCAAGATTTGGCTCCATAGGTGGAAAAATGTTCCATATGTACCTGTTCCAGAAAAATGGTCCATATTTATTTGTTCTGGAAAAATTGTCCATATCTATATGTTCCAGATCTTTCAACTGTCAATGGTTATATCAAAGAATAGGTATTATATGTGACAAGTTTTGCAATTAAAAAAAAAAATTTAAAGAAAGTTCTTTTTTAACACCATAACCTTTGGTTTCAGAACATTATAAATTTAATTCATTTTTTGATCGTAATAATGTCTGCAAGTTGCTAACAACCGACATATAGCTACTTGCAGTACCCACTAGTATCTATCTAAATCTAATTCTAAACTTATTTATAAATGGAACTTTGTCTGTGTGTGTGTGTGTGTGTGTGTGTGTGTGTGTCCATTACCTATAGACTCCGAAACAGCTGAACCGATTTTCTTGAAAATTTCCACAGTTGTACTATAAGCGTCTGCGAGTGTTCTTAGCTAGGTTTTGTGTTGAGGTATCCCTGTTAATATCGAAATCGATAATCGAAAAAAATCAGGTTATAGAAGGATTAGTTTTAAAGCTTTCATTACACCAGAGCAACGCTGGGCTATACTGCTAGTGCACATATAAATCTTTGTGTATACACAAAGAATACTGGGATGTATTTATCTTGTTTTAAACAAAAATACATTTGAATTTCAATATGCCTACTTAAGTATGTTAAATATATCGATCAGAATCCAACAAGATATTAGAATAAATAAAAACACAACGTAAGAAACGTGTCTCAATCTAATATGTTCTACCTTTATTAAAGCTTTTTCAGAGACTGGGTTAAAGATGAAAACTTTTTACAAAGAGACAGTAACCCCAAACAACATTCCAGTATACTGTCTCTTTGTAAATTTTCCCCATTCTTAATCTAACGCGATCTCTGAAGACGCTTTAATAAGAGTGAAACATGTTAAATTGAGACATGTTTTCTACCTTGTTGTTTGTTTATTCTATTTAAGCATATTCTTACAGATATTTTTTTGTTACTTAGCACAAGGCTATATTTACAGAGCACTTCATCATCATTGTGAACAATGGATATATTTGTTAAGATTTGTATGGCACAGAGTCAGTTAGAAAATGAAGATTGTGATGTTCATATATTCAAAAAGGGGAGAGCAAGCCAAATGGATTTTGAAATTTAAAACAGGGTCTATAGAAGGGAAATGTTTAACCCTTTTGACTGCTACGATTAATTCTTTTTAAATTAGTTTAATTTGACAGACATAAAAATCCAAATTAGAGATAATAAAGGCAGGAAGATGGTCGCACGCCAATCTTTTAGTGTAAAAGGGCCAAGTTGAAAATTAACGAGAAATCCTGGCTTTTATATAGGATAAAAGACAAGTTCAAAATGCCTGTCAAATAACAGATCTTTAACTTTGACTAAGCTTTGTACAGTGCAAGGTCAGATGTTGTCTTATTTCACAGAGGATAGGTCTCCTTAATTTCAAATTTTTTATTTCAATTTAATCTCAAACACTAACTACTAATACAAATGTTAAATATAACTCTTTCGACTGTCTTTGAAATTTTCTGTCATTTGTGTGTGTGTGTCTGTTTGTGTGTGTGAAATACTGTCAAGTTTAGCATTTCAAAATGCTACAAAACATCTCATCATCACTCTCTCTCTCTCTATATATATATATATATATATATATATGTAGAGAGAAAGAGATAAAGTGAACTATTGTCAAGTTTAGTGTTTCAAAACATCCATAATCATTTTTGAAATGCTAAACTTGACAATATTCGACACACATGTGAGTGGGTGTACACTAACACCTGTAAATAAGCCTAAAAATATATAATTGTGCACATACTTTAATGTATCTGCATCATGGTTTGAAGTATTGTGTGTGTGTGTGTGTGTGTGTGTGTGTGTGTGTGTGCTAACACATACAAATAAAAATATAGAAAAATTCTTGGTTTACTCCACTTTCCAAGAATAGAAAAAATGTCCAAACCAGAATCCTTTTTTATGGGATTCTTGGTTTGGATAAGAATGTTTACGAAACACCATGAAACCCTCGTCGTGATGTAACGGTTAACAAATTAGTCTAGCAGAACAATGACTAGTCATGTGTTAAATGTTCAATCTGCATACTGTACTTATAACCTTGTGATAAATCTATGCCATGCATGTATATGTATATATATATATATATATATATATATAATCTAATCTAAATCTAAATCTAAACTTATTTATAAATGGAGCCTTGTCTGTGTGTGTCCGTTACCTATAGATTCCGAAACGGATGAACTGATTTTCT
>JBBBDQ010001389.1:4867500-4910000 GCA_037127315.1 Ascarosepion bandense
CAAGAAATTCTGCTCTCCTCATACAACTTGACATCTCCAAAGATCAAACCCCACCATTGCTCACAATCAGCAGTCAAATCTCAGTATCCGTCTGTTTGAAAGTCTTCTGGCGATGGAAGTGTGGCAATGCATGTAGGCTTGACAGGCTGGAAACATGTAGTCACAAATCTGGCTATAGGCGACATGGGGCTTATCTTAACATCGTTTTTCTCACATCACCAAAGGCAGGTGTGTAATTTGAAAGAGACTCATGTGACTGAGTAGCCTTTTCAGGATAGCACTGCTTGCACAAAGTTGGGAGAGTTGGTTGGTTATTTTGTTTATATGGCAAATCAACCTCGGTGAGTCATTTATTGCCAACTAAATTTTATTTATTTATTGCTGGTAATACCTTTTACTTTCAACAATTTATTGTTGTTTTTATATAAGTTTTGCGTCTAGTAATACTTTTTTTTCTTTTCGAGCATGAAGATTCATTGGGATTTGTTTTTAAGGGCAGGGTCCCCAAATCCTACCCTTGTTATTTAACCCATAACTGGAGGGAAGGGACAGATTAATACCTTTCCCAAGGGTACTAGTGCTTAAGTGAATGCAGAGTATTCAACTGGAATTTGAACTTGGCTCACCGATTTCTCTTTCTGAGCTGATATCCACTGCACCATGATGCACATCTCTTACTAAATACTTACAGCACCTGGTATGCCCAAGCGGTCACCCATCTAAGTACTGGCCAGGATCAACGCTGCTTAACTTCGGTGATCGAGCGAGAACCGGTGTATTCAACGTGATAGGCCGTAAACCTAAATTTGGGAGGGACTAGAAAATGTGTCTCAAACAAAGCTGCCTTAATCTGCTGGTCAGCTTCCTGTGACTGACGGCTGTCCTTATCTGCAGGAAGATTTTATGCAAAAAGCCTCACATTTCAGCCCTACGACTGGAATGTGAGAACACTGATTGACAATGAGAAAAGATCTGAATGTAAACCTGCTATCTTAGCTGATGAACTGGCAAGATACAATGCAGACATCGCTGCTCTATCTGAAACCCTCTTTGCTTAAGAAGATCGACTTATAGAGACAGAGTCAGGTTTTCATCATATTCTGGTCTGGCAAATCAAAGAAAGATGATATGAGGTTGGTGTAGGTTTTGCAGTAAAGAACACATGAATAGACAAAATTCAACAGCCAGTAGGTGTTAATGAGCATATAATGAGGCTGAGAATTCCTCTCAATGCTGACAGATACATGACTCTTCTCTAGGTTTATGCACTGACACTTGTGTCTCCTGAGGAGGATATTACTTCTTTCTATCATGCCCTTTGAACACTTGTCACTGGCATTTCAAAAGGTGAAAATGTAGTCATCCTTGGAGACTTCAATGTTCGTGTTGGCTCTGACAATAAGACATGGGGGCCTCTAGGACCTTATGGGATTGGTAATATGAACTTGAGTGGTTTACTGCTGCTTCAGCTTTGCACAGAACTTAATCTGGTTATTACCAATGCCTTCTTTTACCAGAAGAAGAAGCACAAGGTGACTTGGTTCCATTCTTAGTCTAAGCATGGCTACCTCAGTCCATTAAGTGATACACAATTTGAGCAATCATGTCTCGAAAGAGACATGACTGACTGGGCAGAAGTTTATCCTGCAGTAGGTTGCCATTGCTTTCTGCAGTAGACTGGTTGCCAGCCAAGGCTATAGAACCCAATCTGTCCTATTATTTAACCCATAACTGGAGGGAAATGATGAATTAATACCTTTCCCAAGAATATTTGTGCGTTAGTGAATGCAATGAATTCAACTGGAATTCGAACTCTATTCCCCTGATTTGTCGTTCTGAGTCGATATCCACTGTACCACAACGCACATACTTAACTTTATAGTTTGTAGGTGCAGTGACCTTGGGAATTTTTGTAAGGTCAAGACAATGCGTGAAACAGAGTGTGACACAGATCATCTAATGGTTCGGGCAAAAGTCAAAAATTCTATTCAACTGTAAGATTTGCGTCAATGGGGTCAGGGCACCTAAACACATTGATGTTTCCAATTTAAATGATGTCACTTAGAGATACTTTGAGATCCACATTTGACCAAACGGATTTTTCAGGTTGTGGTTGGGAAAGCTTCAAGGAGCTTATTTTTGAGAAGTGGGCTGATGACACTCTGGGAATGAGAGTGACCAAGCATCAAGACTGGTTTTGTGATAACTGTGAAGAATGCCCTATTTAATGAAAAGAGAAGAGACATTATCTATGGCTTACTGTACCAAGCTTTTGGTCCAAAGCTTTTCTTGATCACCCCTTTCTTTGGACAAAAGGATGGTACCATCTTACTGCAGACTCCTGATAAGATAATGAGACGCTGGTTCGAGCATTTCCAGGATCTCTTTTATCACCCTTCTGTTGTGGATGATACTGCTATAGATAATATTCCTCAGTGAGATTTGCACCCCAGGCTAGATATTGAGCCATCTCTCAGAGGTTATTGGATGCATCAAGCAGATCAACACAGGCAAAGCACCTGGCCTTGATGGCATTCCAGTTGAATTGCTGGTTCATAATAGCATGAACATTCATGGGGCAGTACACTCTCTGATTATGTCTGTCTAGAAGAATAATCCAATTATTCAGGACTGGATTGATGCCATTTTGATTACACTGTACAAAAGGAAAGGCAAGAAGACACTTTGTGGTAGTTATCGTGGAATCTCACTGCTTGAAGTTGTTGGAAAGGTGTTTGTAAGATTGCTCTTGAATCGGTTAGAGAATTATGTTTGCAAGGAGGTTATTCCTGAATGCCAGTCTGGCTTTTATGCTGGGTGTGGGACTGTTGACATGATTTTCTCAGCCAGGCAGTTTATTGAGAAATATAAAGAGCAACATCTACCTCTTTGTCAGGTATTTGTAGACTTGAACAAGGCGTTTGATACCATTAATCATGAAGCTCTCTGGAAGATGCTTGGCAAGTATGGTTGTATGCTAGTTTTGTTGATAAGTTCAGACAATGACATCATTCTATGAAGGCTCATGTGAATTTTAATGGTCAGCTATCAGAAGAAATTGCTATTGAAAATGAAAGGAAGCAGGGGGACACACCTGCCACAATTGTTTTCACTGTATTTGACTGCTGTCCTGTGGTCTGCTCTTCATAACTGTGATATTGGAGCCTGTTTCTATTTTAGAATAACTAGTAAAGAATTTAACTTGAGAAGATTCCAAGCCAAGACCAATATGTGAAGGTCTTGTTAGGGAGCTCCTGTATACTGATGAAGCTCATCTTGTTGCCCATTCTACTGCTGACATACAGTTTATCGTGGATTGTTTTGCTGATGCATGTACTCATTTCGGTTTGACAATCAGCATTGTCAAACCGAAGGTGATGTATATGTTTGCACCTGGTGAGGGCTTTGTAGAACCTGAGATTTTTGTTGGTGGGGAAAAGCCTTGAAGTTGTCAAGCATTTTGTCTACCTGGGCAGTGCCCTCTCAAATGATGGCTCTCTAGATGTTGAAATCAGAAAAAGGATTAGCAAGGCATCAGGTTCTTTTGGCATACTAGAAGACAGGGTTTGGTCTGATGGTGATCTCACTCTAAGAACCAAACTTTCTGTATATGAGACATGTGTGTTGTCCCCTCTTTTCTATTCCTCAGAAACTTGGACACTGCTGTCTTGTCCAAGGCAAATGCAGTAAGCATATCGTCAATGGTGATGAGAAGTCAGATGTGTTGGGCAGGTTCCCTAAACAGCTGTTCTATGGTGAAATGTCATCTGGAGAAAGACCTCAGTGTAGACCACAAAAAAGGTTCAAGGACAATTTTAAGGAGAACCTGATCCATATGGGAATTGCTGAAGACAGATGCAAGGCACTGATTGTTGATCATGAGCAATGGCAGGATTTCAATCCTGGGTTAAAAGCAATCAGAGTCTAACTGTACTGATGAGCTGTAATACAGCGAAACAGATCTGTCTGCGAATGACTATATATATATATATATATATATATATATATATAGAGAGAGAGAGAGAGAGAGGTGGGTGAATGATAAAGATATCTATATAAATATGTGTATATACATAGTGATTGTATTAAACAAGCTAATTTTTTTATAATTAAAGTTGTATTAATCAATATTGGTAAAAATTTTTTTACGAACATTAGATTTTATAATACATGTGAGTCGTTAATCATGTATTATTAATGTGTGTAAAATAAAAAATCCCAAAACAAAATAAATTATTAATAGAGTTATGGGAGTTTATTTTCTAAATTTCAGTTTGCTGTGGATTGTAAGACAGAAAACTTAATGCTGAAATCTTGGAATAGCAACAGAAGCTTTTCAAAAGATAAAAGAAGTATTAATAGAAATAGAAAAATTTAATCAAAAACAAATAAAAAGTGCTGAACTGCTACATAAAATCAGTCCTCCGCAGTGAATTTTGGACGATTTCTTTACGAATAAAGACGAGGCTTGAGGCAACAGAAATATTGTTCTACAAGAGAATGCTGAGAATATCATGGCTGGAACATGTGAGCAGTAAGGAAGCTTTAAAGAAAATGTGAATGAAAAAAACTGAAATTTCTAGTATGTATAATGAAGAAAGAGGAGCTGAAGATTTTGACACTCACAGGATGTATTGAAGGCATGAGTCAGTCAGTCAGTTAAGGGCCATACGTGATACACGTTTTGGGTGATCATGTCTCAAAAGGGACATGACTGACTGGGCAGAAGGTTATCCGACAATAGGTTGCCATTGCTTTCTGTGGTAGACTGGTTGCCAGCCAAGGCTATAGAACCCAATCTGTCTTACTATTTAACCCATAACTGGAGGGAAGAGACGGATTAATACCTTTCCCAAGGGTATTTGTACATAAGTTAATACAAAGAATTCAACTGGAATTCGAACTCAGCACCCCAATTTGTCGTTCAAACTATTTTTGTTTTCAGTGAAGAGCTAAACCTGCACCTGTTTGTGGAGAGCCATAAAACCTACGTCCAAAGAGAGGGAGCACAAAAAAGAAGCAGTAGATTTTAGGAAAGATATGTCAAAACAGGTTTAGCTTTTCACTGGAAACAAAAATAGTTTGAAAGATATCAAATAAATGCTTCCACCCAGTCTCTGCAGAGACTAATCTGACGGAAAACCTATGGTCTATCATGAAGCGATGTAAATGAGAATGGAAAACTATATTCAAGCAAAGGTCTCTGGGATGCAATAAAAGCCATTGCAGGTAATGTGAAAGTTGAAAGAGGAAAGGATTTTACAAAATCAATGGCTGAAACAATTCATGAAAGTTATAGAACGTCAAGGAGTTAGCATTAACATGTACAATAATATTAGGTTGTCCCAAAAGTTCGTAAACACTTGCAAAAAATTGAAATTTTACTCGTAAAAGCAACAAAAATTATTGCTCAAAATAAAGACCATCATTTTCCAAGACTTTCTGTCAACAATCTGGAAGCTTTCGGATCTGGTTAAACTAACATTCAGCTGGCTTCAAATCAAAGAATTCTTGACATGCTTCCTTGACTTCATCAAATGAGTCAAATCAGCGGCTCTTCAGAAAGTGTTGCATTGAGCGGAAAAGGCCGTAATCTAATGGAGCACAGTCAGGACTGCAGGCTGGATGTGGCAGAACCTCAATGCTGTCCAGCTCTTCAAACTTTTCTTTGGTCTTCCTGGCGGTGTGTGGCTTGGCATTGTCCTGCTGCATCAAAGCGCGCTTTCAATTGATCAGAGCCTGGTACTTTTGCTTCAACTTTTCGTAAACCCGGTCAAGTTGCTGACAGTAAAGTTCGGCACTGATGGCACGACCGTTCAGAACCAACTCAAAATGCACGATTCCTTCAAAGTTCCACCAATCACACAACATGACTTTCTTGCCTAATCGATCTTGTTTTGGAACCGACGATGTCTCTTGCCCAGATTGTGCTAGACCAGATAGACCCATTTCGCAAGTGTTTACAAACTTTTGGGACAACCTAATAAAATAATTTATTCAGGTACATGGGATATTGCGTTAAATATGTTTTTATGGCCTATATCTTTTAAATTTATTCATAAATACATATTTACTGAGCCACTTATAATTTGTTTGTGTAATAAACCTGACAACCCGAGACAAATTATTCTCAATAATTTGTAACAAGGATACACATGACAAACGGAAATTTACACAATATATTGCTCGTATAAGTCTCTTTTGAAAATTTCTAAAATAACGTTTTCTTATTGCCAATTATATTACAAATAATGAAATTTGATATTTTGTGTCTGTGTGTGTGTATATATATATATATATATATATATATATATACACACACACACACACACACACACACACACAGAGTGCGATGAATAAATTGTTGTCCAAATTGTGTAAAGATGAAAATAACACTGACATATTTTTTATCAGATATAGTTAACAGAATTACACAAAAATATCTTGAAATACTAAATAGTAAATTTATCCAATAAAATTGCAACCATGGCTTCCAAATGACTCTAGAATCTCCTACAACTCTTCTGGACGGTCTCCATGTTTAAGTTGGTGAATGATGCCATAATCCTTGCCTTCAGTTCATTTTTGGTGTTACAAAGAGTTTTGTTGGTTTCTCGCTCAACTGCACCCCACACATAATAATCTGGGTTCTCCTGCTTGTGCAGCATGGTGCACAGTCCTGTTGCCAGACATAGATTCTTTCAGCAGCCACCTTCTTAGCCCAGGATGGCACTACCTCCTCAAGCCACTTGATGTAGGCAACTGTGTTGAGTCTGAAGCCCTTACCAACAAATCTGAGAGTTCATTTATTATCAGAATCAGTTGCCATATCTTTGTAATCACTATCAGACTCATCCAACTCTTTCTGAATTCTCTGCACTGTCCTCAGATTGACACCCAAATGATCGGAAATGCTAGTATTGAAGCTTCTGGCATGAATGTGCAGTGCAGCGTGCAATTTCTAAATTTCATGGTGGATTGAATGGTGTCATGGTGCTCTTTTTCTCACAGACAGTACCCAACTGACCCTACTATACTGTGCAGATGACAAAATAATAAGCAAACAATGCACATGCACAATATATATATATATATATATATATATATATATAAAATAATACAAAAATTTCAAAATTTACTTTTGTTGGATGGCCATTTCCACAAGAAAATTCTTGCATAATGGTGGGTCTGTTTTTTTCAGTTGATATTTTTCAATTATTGTGTGTTTAAATCTGTGAGTGTTTGATTTTTTTTTCTTTTGATGAATGTCATGTTATCTGGTTTTCTTCTTTCTTATTTCTTTATCTACTTTCGTGTGTTAGCTTCTGCTGATTTAAAAATTCAGCCACCCTTAAAAGGATGGCTGAATTTTTGTTAATTCATTATTTTGTGGTATGTTGACCACTTGGCTTTGAGGGTGACAGTTGAATGTGTGCGTGTGTGTATGTGCATATATGTATGTATGACCATGTGCACATGTCTGAGTGTGTGTTTACGTATATGTGCTCATATATTCATACATATATCTGCATAATTGTGGGCGTTAATCATTTATGTGGTTTTAATGTAAATCAGTGCATTTTTTAAAGATAGATTGGTTGATTGTATTTTTTGCACTTCTCTGGGTGAAACTTTGTTTTTTAATTCTTTTCATTTTTTACTATTAATATTATTTTATTGTATTTGTTTGTTTGTATTAGTATTCAAGTGGCAAGGTAAGTATTTGAGTGTCTGCATCTCCCTATTATTTTATTTTTCTTATTTAGTAGTTTGTTTTGGTTTTTAAAAGTGATTATTGTTAACCTTACCTTCAAATATAGTTTGCAATTTCTGCTATTGTTATTGCATGAAGCTACTCTTTTTATCATGTCCCATTTAATTTTGGTGGTGATATTTTGTTTTTGGCTCCATAAATATTTCGATAATGTTGTGCTGTTTATGTATCTGTTTTGAATGATGTTTTCTGATTCTTAAATCTTTCTTTAAAGGCTGTTTCTGTAGCTCCTATGTATAATTTTTCTTTTGTGTTCATGTTATTTGTTATGGTAGATTTATATATTACATTGATGATTTGATATTTGTTGCCAAGTGGACAGTTTTGTTTCAACAATTGCATTTATTGGTAATGTTTTGTTGGTTTATGTTGCTGTAGTTGTTATTGATTTTGTTGAGCATGATTTTATTGTGCTTGGTCATTATTTTCACCACGTTATCCATACAGCTGTAACTGATTTTGGATATGTTTTTTTTTATGGTTTTTAATAGTTTGCTATTTTGGGAAATGTTTGTCTTATTTTTGTTTTTACTGTATTATTGTAAGGTGGGTTGAACCAGATTAAGTCTCTTTTTCTGTTGTTTTTATTTGGGTTCTTTTTGTTATGGATTCTAGTCTGTTTGAATAACTGCTATTTCATAGTGTTGATTCATATATTTTTTGTCTTCATTAAATATTTTTATACTATTGAAATTTGTTGATATTCTTTTGTTTATGAATATATGTATGTGCTTGTATACATTAGTGGGTGGTAAGAATTTTTGTTAATATATATAAGGCTCTTGCTTGCTTTTCGGTATCATTTGTAAGTATTGTTGTTTAAATTGAATGTTATATTTAGAAAATTTATTATTTTTAGATTAGATTTTATGCCTATTGTAAATCCTAGTGTGCCGAAGGATTCTATAATTTGTTTTCTTATTTTTTCTGTAGTTCTAGCATTACAGTTTTTACGACCATTAGGCCATCTCTGTATAAACCTGTCTTTTTGTTCTTGATATTTGTTAATTTTTTGATTATATATATATATATTCCGATGAGTTCAAATATTTATGTGTCATCGTAACTACCCGTTGTCACATCAAAGTCATGATTGTTATTGACATTGTTGCTATTATGAGTGTTTGGCTTTTTGATCCATACTTTGTTGTAGTATTAACTTTCTGCAATGATTGATAATGTTTAAGTCTTTGTCTGGGATGTTTCTGTGTTGTTTCACCAGGTCTAGTACATCACTCAGTTATATAAAAGAGCAGTATCCTTTGTTGACAATGTTTTTAAACAAATTGTTACTATTGTGTTTTCTTATTGGTTTATGTTTAGTGCACTCCTTAATTTTGTGCATGTTTTTTGCTATGATGTGCTTGCTTATTTTTCCAATGTTAAATTTTGTGGGATTTATTAGTCCACATGCCGTTTTTTTTTAAGAAGTTATCTTTGTTATCTTTTAGTTTGATGAATGGTTCTGCTTTTGGTAATTGTTTGATTCTGTTGTCTAGTTTTAGTTTGATGGCTGTGTCCCTTGTTTGTATGTATGAGCACACATACACAAACATTCAACCATCACCCTTAAAGCCAAGTAGTCAACACATCACAAAATAGTACATCACCAAATATCCACCACTCCTTAGCAATCAGCAGAAAACCAGAAGATAACAGAAGAAAGTAGAAAAAGATAAAATGAAAGAAAAGAAAGAAGATAACATGACATTCATTAAGCAAAAAAAAAAAAAATCACACAATCACAAACTTACACACAAAGTAACAAATAACACTAATTTCACAACAGTATGTAAACATACAAATATTGGAAAATTATCAGTTGTAAAATCAGACATGCCCTCATGAGTGAGCTTATTATTATATGTTTATGAAACTTTGAAGTTGGCATGACAGAAGTGACACCAATCAACTAAATGACAATTTTTTCTATATTAATTATATATATGCATGTGTGGAAATTATTTTCATATACAGTATATCTGTAAAGGAACAAAATGAATAAAAAGAGGAGAGGAAAACTATTCTTAGCCAATGGATTTTGTCCTTTGAGGAATTTATAAAGGCAAATGTAAAAACATTATGTTGCATGTGTTTATATAAAAAATCAAGGATACCATTGGTTTATCAAGGTTTTTAAATGACATTGTTGCTCTTGTATATAAACATGTGCAACAAATCCTATATTTGACTTGATAAAGACCCTCAGGAACAAACACGCCAGTTAAGAATAGTAGTTTTTCCTTGTCATTTTTTATATATATATTAAATGACAAGAGGAAAAACTATTTTTAACTGATGCATTTGTTCTTAAGGGTATATATATATATATATATATATATATATATATATACACACACACAAACATACACTTAACACCCAGTCAGTAGCGTCAGCCTGTTTCATGCTCAAAAATGTTATATATGCTTTATCCCTGATATTGAGTATTTTAGCCCATAAATATCTTCTTTTATGTGCCCTGTCCTTTCTGGACTTAGGCAATCATGGATTTCCACATCTCCCTATCCCTGGAGGCTTTTAGTATACTTTCTCCTGTTGCACCATGCAACCCTCATTTCATCATCCACCTGATCAGGTCCTTCAAATATGTTATCCGCTGCTTTCCCTTGTCTCTTTTTCCCTCTATCTGGCCTGTTAGTATAAGGTTCTCCAATCCCTCCTTCCTCATTGAATGTCCCAGGAACTTCAGCTGTCCCTTCCTGATGCTCAGTATTAATTTCCTTTTCATTTCCATCCTTTTCAAAACCTTGTCATTGCTCACATGCTCGGTCCATGATATCCGTAGCATCATTCTGTAGAACAACATTTCAGCTGCTTTAATTTTTTCCTGCATCTTCAAAGATATTGTTCAACATTCACTGCCATATTGAAGAACCAACATCACATAGCAATCTAATACTCTCCTCTTTGTTTCTAGCGAGATTGTCCTGTTTCTTAGCATACCTTAAAACTATATTTTTTATCACTCACTCACACACACAAAAAGTTGTGTATTTGAGCAACAATCTCTCTTTTATACAAGTTTCATTAAAATGCGCTGTGTTTTGGAAAATAAAACATTCCTAAAACTATAAATATGTACATAAAAATACATAGATTCAGTTAGAAGTCAAAATAAAATCATCCTTGGTATTTGGGAAAGGAATAGTTTTATGTGCTCAGATATACAGAACATTTTAAAAATGTGTTTTATTCAAGGTGTCTTACCAAGTTTATTTGTGTTACTGGGGGTATCTTATTTACTCCCCAACATGTGAATTTTTATTTTCTTAAATATTCTATTTTTTAGTATTCCTCCCCTTTCTGGTGAGTTTGCCGCATAGTGGACTTAGTTTTGTGTCAACAACTATCTTTTCCACGAGTTTCCTTTTTCTGGTTATCATACTGGTATGTTCAATAAATTCTTGGGGTGTTGGTACATCAAAGATATCATACAGAAATTGCATATATTCTCCCTTTCTTGTTAGCCTTTCTTCAGCAAATCTTAACTGATTCCAGTGCTGCTTGTGTTCACATTTTTTCCTTTCACCATATAAATCATTTTTCCAATTCATGACTTTATTACACCATCTTCCCACATTTCTTTTCCATTTTTATATATTTTGAAAAACACCTTTTTTATCCATTTTGCAAAATTTTGTGTTTTTTTGTTAATAAGTCTTATCTTTCTTGTCCTGGTAACAACTTGTTCAACATCAATTTAATTTTTCTTGCAAACATCATGCCTGTTGGTGTATTGGCATACTCTCAAGAATTTTTGTAATGCTTCTTCACTCACTTTTTGAAAGCTGTCTTAAGAATAACCACAAACCATTCAGCTTGAATGTTTGACCTTGGGTGATATGGAAGGGTAGTAATTTTTTTCAATCAAAAACATTTTACAAAATTCTTTAAATTTGTAAGCAGTAAATTGTGTATTGTTATCTGAGACTTTGACATCCAGAATGCTATATGGTGCAAACAGTTTATGTAAAAAAATTCACTGTAACCATGGAAGTTGGTTTATTGCTCTAACAAATTTCAGGTCACTTAGTAAAGTTATCCACTACCACAAGATAATGTGACCGATTTATTAGACCTGCAAAATTTACGTACAGTCTTAACCAAAGTGTGTGTCTTTAACCAAGTCTGTAATTTTATGGTCAGTGACTTTGCTGCTAGAGCTCAAACCACTTCAGGCTTTTACAACAGTTTTAGTGTCTTGATCCATTTTAGTCCAGTATACATAACTTCCCATAAGAGATTTCATCATTGAAATGCCTGGATATCCACAATGAAATTTATTTAATATCTACTTTTGTATTAAAGGTATTACTACTCTTTAAGTAAACATTAGTACTCCATCACATAGTGAGTAAGTGTTCAAGTCTGGATTTGTTTTTAAAATTGTTTTTCTTACTTTCTTTCAGTTGTTTTTCTTTTTATCTTCAAAATAAACATGTCGTGTTCTGTTTCTACTTTTATTTCTTCCAGGATAATTGGTAGTCCATTTACTACAGTGCATAATATATCTTTAATTTCTATTTCACTTTTTGATGCTGCAATCACAGCTCAGTATGTTTTGGTATCAATCTTGATAAAACATCCACATATTTTAATTTTTTGGACAGTTGGTATTCCATCTTAAAATTGTAATTTAATAAGGCCAGACCCCAGCATTGTAATCTTTTCACTGTATGCATAGGAATTCTTTTTTACAAACCAAAAATTGATAATAGAGATCTGTGGTCTGTCTGTAAACAAAAACTTTATGACAAAAGTAAGACAGTTGAAGTTATACAATATTTGGGGAGGGTTTATCATTATTAACTCTTAACATTCTTCTTAAAATTGTATTTGTAAATCAGTCAGTTAAGTGCCATATGTGATACACACTTGGGCGATCATGTCTCAAAAGAGACATGACTGACTGGGCAGAAGATTATCCCGCAGTAGGTTGCCATTGCTTTCTGCGGTAGACTGGTTGCCGACCAAGGCTATAGAACCCAATCTGTCCTGCTATTTGGCCATAACTGGAAGGAAGAGACGGATTAATACCTTTCCCAAGGGTATTTGCGTGTAAGTGAATACAATTGATTCAACTGGAATTCGAACTCGGCTCCCCGGTTTCTCGTTCCGAGTCAATATCCACTGTACCACAACACACATACTTCAGAAAAATCCAGCTTTGAAAAAAATTTTCCACCATTTAGTTTCGCAAAAAATTTCTCTCTGTCATTGGTAATGAGTAGTTAGGCAATTCTAAAAATTTGTTTAACCTGGTTGCATATATTTGCAGGATAAACATGAAGTTTTTTTTTTCTTTACACACACGACTGATGTTACCCATTTTGAGTGGTCAATTTTTTTAATTACATCCATTTTTTGAACTCTGTCTCATTCTTCATTAACTTAATCAAAGGTTGCGAATGTTACACTAATTTTAAGTTAAAATACTTGAAATTTTTTTTTTACTTTAAAACACCAACCCAACTCATACAACAGATTCAGAATACATTTTTTCAATTTTCCTTTTAAATTTTCACACAAATTTTTTAAACTGGTCCACTTATATTTTTGGAAGAAATATTTATAGGTAAATCTTATAACTCAAATAATTTAATCCAGTCAGTGCCAAACAAGTTTGTAGTATTTTTTAATACAGAAGCCTCGGCTTTTACACACTTGTTACAAAAAGAAACATTACAAGTCATTTCACCAATAACAAATAATTTCTCACCTAACACACCACATATTTGATTTTCGAAGTTCTTTTTAATATAGGTTTTCTGTTTACTTTCCATGTGGCTACCATGATTATTGTGATATCACTACCAGTGTCTAGTTGCATTTTGACATCCACATTATTAATTTAAGCATACCCAAATTTTCATTCATTTTCTGTGATCAGTGCAAAAATTTATTTTTCTGTGACAGCTTTGCTTTCGTTTTACAGTGTGGCTACTTTTCCACACTTGTAGCATTTGACATTCTTAAAGGGGCAGTTGTCTCCAAGATGTAACCTTCCGCAACTGAAACATGGATTAATTTTTCTTTATCCATATTTTTCTTTGAGTTGTATGTATACACATTCTTTTTTCTTCAATTTACTCTGTATCACATCTCAGATTTAGGATTCTTGGACACTTGTTTAATATTTCTTGGAGTGTTAGTTCTTATTCCTGTTCCAGTTTTGTTAAGATTCTAGGACCTATTTCTGCATCATTAACAATTGAATGAAAATTAATCCTTTAAACATATCTGGAGTCAGCTCATTTAATTTAAATCTTTCACATTCCTTATTAACAATTCCGGAAAATGTGACAAAACCTGTCTTCATTTTTTCATACACTTCCAGTGAGTATTGAATGATTAACTTTTTTGCTAAAACTTTTACCAGAATATTTACTGTTTCTTCAAAGCAAATTTCTTCTGGTTTTCTTGATAGTACAAAATTACAGTTTTTTCCTGCTTTACTGATACCAACTTTCTCAATAATTTTTCTTGTTTTCCCATTTGCTGCATTCTTCTCTGTAAATATGTTTGTATCTTCTAAAATAAGTAGAAAAGTTAATTTCCCTATTTGAATTGCATGTGAATTTAGCTATGGCATTTGTTACCACATCAGGAGTGAAAGAAATTGAAGATTTTCCATTTTCTTCAGAATTTTTTAAATATTATCATTTGCTGTTTCTGGGATTCCAACAACTACTGTTGTTGCATTTTTACCACTTAGACTAATAATTCTTTCATATTTAAGAATATCTCCATTTTTCTCCTTTATGTACAGCAAAGAAAAAGAATTACACCAGGATTTCAATTTCTTGTCGTCACTGTTATTATGTAGCAAAAAAGGTATTTTATTTCCTACTCTGTATAAGTTTCAATTCTTTGCCACTACCGTTATAACTCACTACTAATGGTTATAATATTATGTCTCGACTTAGTTCAATGGTACTCTAATGAACACTGTCCCTGAACTCTTTTACAGTTTTTTTTTTAATTTAAGGCATTTTTTCTAGTTCATTTGTGTTACTGGGAGTGTTTTACTTACTCCATAACTATATAAGAACTTAATACATATTAAATATTATTGTTATTATTATCTATGTTGTATAAAATAAGTGGGCCCATGCCATAAAAAATAACTGCAAAATATATATTGATGTACCTACTATTGAGTATTTTACATTAAAATATATAATCGAACATGACATGAACATGACAGTATATATATATATATATATATATATATATATATACACACACACACACAAATAAATATGCAACAGTCTTTATTATAATAGAGGTGTATATATATATATATATATATATATATATATATATTATTATATGTTCTATGAATACACATGTGAACTTGATATATTATTTGTATGTTTCATAATGTTGGTACCTCCAAAGATGCACTAAAAAATGAAAACACATGATGAAAAAATACCCCAAACTAAATAAAAACAAACTTTTATTGACAAAATCTTTGCATTATTATTCAGAGGAAAGATCAAAGATTTTTATTATTAAATTAAATTTTTTAAACGTTTTTACAACCTTTGAAATTTTGGTTAAAATTCTGTTTTTCTTGCGTTGACAAGTGACTATAAATGCATATTTGAAATTCGAGAGTCCTTTTCCTGTGATTGCACATTGATCTGGAAATTCTTGCAAATGTCAGATAATTGTTGGATTTTAATGAAACTTTCAAAATTTATTCACAAATGATTGAAATTATTCTGGAAAATTGTTTTTTTTTAAGTTTTACTAAGGTGTTTTTTGTTTTTTTTTTACATTTGTTATCCCACACTTATTTAATTTAGTGAAATTTTGAGAAATTCTTTTTTATAGAGTTAACGTTCATATGAGTTATAAGGGCAATTCCTTGGAGAATTTAAATCATTAAATTTGTTTTGTTAAACAGGACCCCTAGTAACATAAAATCTGTTACTGAATCATAAAATAAAAATTGCAACAAAACTAGGACATTATTTAATTAGAAAAGCTTTTAATTGCTTTTATGAATAAGATATATTATGGAATCAATTGTCTTAGGAAATTTTCTTTAAATGAAAAATGAATTTTCACAAGAATTGCTCTGTATTTTTAAAAAATTTTAATTGTAATACTTTATGAAGTTTTAAATCTTTTAAAATTCTGTATTTGTACCAGTTAGATGATATTGTTATTAAGTGATTGTTAATTTTTTAACATTTCCTCAACGACTGTCTTGGAAAATTAGACTATAAAGCAAAAATACCTAAGATTCCATAAAATATTAGGTTACTTAGAATATTTTCTTAAATTTTTAAGATTACTGGGTAGTTAAATCTAAATCTATTTATAACTGGAACTTTGTCTGTGTGTCTGTTACCTATAGACTCCAAAACGGCTGAACCGATTTTCTTGAAAATTCACACAGTTGTACTATAAGCGTCTGCAAGTGTTCTTAGCTAGGTTTTGTGTTGAGGTACCCCCGATAAATATCGAAAATCGATAATCGAAAAAATCGGGTTACAGAAGGAGTGGTCCAATTTTAATTAAATTTGATACACTCATAGACAAAGACATAATAAATGATATTCAGATGTTTCAAGATTGCAGTTCTTACAATAGTGCTGAAAATCGATAATATATATATATATATATATATATATATATATAAAACAAGATGTTTGTGTGTGTGTCTGTTTATCTGCCTGTATGTATGTATTTTTTTCAGCTCTTTTATTTATTTTAGTTTTTGCGTCGGGTTTGGCTCTAAATAGGTATAATTGTAGTTTTTAGTCTTAGCCATGATACCATTTACTCAGAGGACTTATTTAGCCTTCAAAATTCAGTTTACGACGAAAAAACTTATTTGATATCAGTACCAGGAAATCAAAATTTGACTTACATCCATTCATTTTTCTTTCAGTCTTTAACTGGAAACAACTATTGCTTTTTAGTCTTTTGTGCCAACGTCCAAAGAGTCTGAGCTCCAGGACCATGGATTAGTTTTAAAGCTTTCATTATACCCGAGCAATGCCGGGTTATACTGCTAGTAATCATATGAAAATGGGCATTTGTGTTGTATTTGTCAAGTAATTTTTACAGTTATATGTACTTTATTCAAAAATGTTAAATGTCAGGTTATCAATTAAAATGATTTCCTGCATTATTTTAAATTAAAGGTTTCTTTTACTTCAAATTAATTAAACTTCCTCAAATAAATTTTCAGAAAAGTATATTTTATTTTTGAAAGATTTTTAAGAGAATTACGCTGTGTTGACAGATTTGTCAATATGACTGATGTTAGTGATTTGCGAAAAGGATTTTGCCTTTTGGAAATATTAAATTTAATTTATCAGCTTGGAATTTAAAAAAATAAAAGCCTTAAGACATTTTAAATGTTTAAATTTTTTTTTCATCTTGGGTGTTACTGATGGTGAAGTACTTAATTATAATGGGTATACTTGCCTATATATAAGTTGTGTGTGTGTGCAAGTTTGATTAAAAAGAATCGACAAGGGCTGTCTGTTTAGCTTTATGTTATATTTTTTCAAATTTCGAATTGTATTCAAAGTTGTGTATAAACACAGCAGATTTGGACAATTTCTACATAGTTTATGTGCAGAAAAAAAAGAAATTATAAAAACACACACAAAAAAAATGCAAAACTTAAAAGCAGTTTCTTGTCAGTTGTTTTTAATAAAACTGGTCTAAAAGAGAGATTGCTGCCCAAATACACAATTTTAACATTTTCTTTTCAAAAGTGCTCAATACAAAGTACAGCAATATGTCATTGTAATATTTTTATTCTAAGTGATTAAAATAAAAAACATTTTAATCACTTATAACAAAATATTACAACAATATTTATGCACATTAGTGAAATTAATAATTTACACAGTACACTTCAAGAACAAGCTGATCTCTACCCTCTCTCTCTATACACACAGTCTGACTGTCTCTCTATACACACAGTCTGTGTGTGTGTGTGTATATATATATATATACACACACACACATTCTCTTTCTCCCTCTCTCTCTACACATATATATATATGAAATGAATTGTTTAATATTATATATATAAATATATATATACACGCACACATACATTCTCTTTCTCCCTCTCTCTCTCTATATATATATATATGAAATGAATTGTTTAACATTATTATTATTATATATATATATATATATATAATCTCTCGCTATACAGATAGTCTCTATCTATCTATATATATATATACATACACACACTTTTCAGTCAGTTAGTTAAGTGCCATATGTGATACATACTTGGGCAATCATGTCTCAAAAGCGACATGACTGACTGGGCAGAAGATTATCCCGCAGTAGGTTGCCATTGCTTTCTGCAGTAGACTGGTTGCCAGCCAAGGCTATAGAACCCAATCTGTGCTGTTATTTAACCCATAACTATAGGGAAGAGACAGATTAATATCTTTCCCAAGGGTATTTGTGCACAAGTGAATGCAAGGAATTCAAATGAAATTCGAACTGTGCTCCAGAATTTGTTGTTCCGAGCCAATATTCATTGCACTGCAAACTGTCCAAAAAATCTAAGTCATTTGGCTCTTGCATTGTTCATATTTTCTACATATATAATTGAAGCTAGTTAGCAATAAAATGAACCCTTTCATCCTCATAAAAGAACGCTACTCTTTAAGTCGTTAAAAGTAAAATTACATCAATAAGGCTAAAACAAAAGCATAAAGAAAAATGTATTAGCAGCCTGTCCTCCCTACATCTTAATGAGTTATTCTGCTGTTGTGAAATCCCAACATATTAACATGAAACATTTTCCTATTGGAAATTGTGAGTAAGATTGGTTTGTTTGTTTTGTTTTTATAGCAAATCAACCTCTGCGGGTCATTTACTGCCAACTAAATTTTATTTTTATTTATTGCTGGTAATACCTTTTATTTCAACAAGTTATTGTTGACAGTTACAATCTCCAGGTGTTTAAATGTAGGGTCAATAGACACCTCCTATCACACTAACTCCCAACTATTCTCACAACACTCTCATCTACCCAACCCTCATTCTCGGTATCCTTACCCGCCTATCACCCACCCTCTGTCATTTCCTATATTTAATCAGCCTTTCTCCACTCTACATAGCCCCCTGCACAGTAGTGGCAGTGACATGCTTTGCTCGGGGTGAAACGCTTATAAAAAAAAAAAAGTTTTTATATAAGTTTTGTGTCTAGTAATACTTTTTCTTTTCGAGTATCAAGATTCATTGGTATTTGTTTTTTTTAAGGGCAGGGTCCCCAAGTCCTACCCTTGTTATTTAACCCATAACTGGAGGGAAGGCACGGATTAATACCTTTCCCAAGGGTACCAGTGCTAAAGTGAATGCAAAGTATTCAACTGGAATTTGAACTCGGCTCACTGATTTCTCTTTCTGAGCCGATATCCACTGCACCACAACACACATCCGTCAGTATACACTGACAGCACCTGGTATTCCAAAGCAGTCACCCATCTAAGTACTGTACTAACCAGGCTCAATGTAGTGAGTAAGACCTCATGTTAATAGAACAAAGGGATAATAAGTAGGAGAGACAGGTTGTATGACTTATAAATACATCAGTTGACACATACACACACACATACATACTATAGGATAAGGAGCAACTAGGAAAAATTTATAAATTTAAAATGTTTGTTTTTATTTAAGCCTTATTAGAAAATGAAATATGGAGGAGAAAAATCTGTTATTTCCTTTTCTGATGAAACTTAAATAAAAGCAAAACATTAAATTTATAAATGTTTCCTATTTGTTCCTTATCGTATTATATATATATATATATATGATTCAGATCAAATATACAGGGTGGGTTTGAGTTTTGTTTAATGCCATATCAACCTCTGTGGATTATTTAATACCAAAAAGGTGGGCTTTTAGGGTCTTTTTCATGTTTTTTTTAATGTTCGATTATAGTGAGAAAGTTGATTTAGTTAGATTTTGATGAAAAATTTTTTTTTAAAGAAAACTCAAGATGTTTTCAGATTTTTTATTTTTGAAAAGCAGTTTGTCGATCAGGTTTCACTGATGTACATTTGTAAATGTATTTTTTTTTTTTTTTTTAATCATGTCACCCCAAGCAAGGCGGTAACACCACTGATGTGCAGGGGGCTACGTAAGGGTAAAAAGAATGGAAAAGAGAAAGCCGGAAACCACATCCTAAACAGGAAACAAGGGATGAGCCTCTTCACCTGTTCAATAGATGTGGGTGGAGTGTGAACAGGGCGATAGTTTAGTCTATCTACTCCAATTGAAAAAAAAAAAAAGTAAAGGAAAAGAGTGAAAAGATTGGAAAAGAGAAAACCGGAAACCGCATCCTAAACAGGAAACAAGGGATGAGCCTCTTCACCTGTTCAATAGATGTGGGTGGAGTGTGAACCGGGCGATAGTTTAGTCTATCTACTCCAATTTTGTATATATGTTGTCATTCCACTACAGTGATTCAACCTATCTTCTTTTCGTGTCTTTCATCCAGGCCTTAACAGGCCACAACACATACCTCAGGTTGACCCAAGCCTTGTGAGTGAAATTGGATAGACTGCTCCCTTTGGTGCTAGCTCGAAGTCACAAGTCATTGTGACTGAGAGTCTGAGTGTCCTGGCTTTGTTCAGCTTTTTCCCAGAAACTGTAACTAAGGTTCACTCAGCATAGTTGGAGTATAAACCACAGGTGCTCATTTTCTTGAGACTTGGATGTATTACTGGTATATTCTTTTTATCGTCAAAAAATTGCTGGTAGTATGTTTTCCTTCGATTTTCTTCCAAAATGTATTGGTGGAATTTTTACTATAAAAGTATATTTTTATACTTTCATAGTGTTTTGACTCCAGTTTGTAGTGGGAGTAACTGTTTGTCCATAGCTGGGACCCTAACATGTGCTACTACCATGGGTCAGAGTGAATCTGAGAATAACAGCAATTAAGAGGTGGTGCCATGCTCCTCAAAACCACTGAATCAGGGGCCTTGCTGCCAGACATACCCAGGACCTATATAGGGTGAGTCAAAATTATGTTAACGCTAGGATGAGACGTTTGGTTTGGTTCGTTCAAGTATTACAGCATATCGGCTATGATTGGTCATTTAATGCCAACAAAATTTTATTGTTGGTAATACTTTCATAAATCTATTTCTGAAAAAAAAAAAAAATTGTATGAGAGGAATCATCTATTCAGAGTTTAATAAACAGTCTCCAATTGGCTACCAATGATTGATGCACAAAAACCGGTGATCAGTAGTACAATTAAGTGCCTTGACACACTTTTCATGGGAAATGTTTGATATGAGACCTTTTATTCTGTCCTTGAGTTTTTCAATGTCTCTAACTTTTTTTGCTATACATGCAATCCTTTATGATATTCCACAACCAAAAACTACAAAGTGTCAGATAAGGAGAGTGTGGTGGCCATGCCAATGGTCTACAACGACCTATCCAACGATTAAGGAAAGTTTGATTGAGACAAGTGCAAACAGTACAGACAAAATGAGGTGGTTCAGTATCCTGTTAGAAATACCCTGCTTGTCTGATTTGTAGGGGTATGGCATTTGTAAGTAAGCATTTGCAATCACTGTTGGAGTTGTAAAGAAATATGGGCCAATTGCACCAGTAGCTGTCACGACACAACACGCGTTTACCTTTGGAGAGCACTGTTCATGTTCTCAAATGACACATGGATTTTCGGTACTACAGAAAATTAAAATTGTTAACATAATTTTGACTCACTCTGTATATAGCTACTGGGAGCGGCAGAAATATCTCCCACATAAGATATTGCTATATGGAGACACCATTACCACATATCATTGTGTTGGAGGTATTTCTAGGAAGTACATGTAGGAAGTATTTATGTTGCACACAAATATATATATATATATATAAACTTGTCGTGATACTTGTTTTGAAAAACCCTCCAAGTATATACGCAGAAGGAAAAAAATGGTAATAAAAAAAAATGAGCTAAGCACCCGAACATCAGTCAAAGTATGTAGCCCAAAGAAAAAACCCGAGATGAGTAACCTAAAACAAAAAGCGCTCAATACGCAAGTAGAGCAAACAAAGTAAATAACTAACCTAGAGAACCAACGAACCTACCAAGGTTTCACCAAACTGGATCTTCAGGCAAAGTTGGCTATATATATATATAGAGAGAGAGAGAGAGAGACATTAAAATATAATATTTTACTCTAAGAGAGAGAAAAACCCTCAAGATACAATCTGATAAATGCATTAATATATAAACACATTTAGATAAGCAAAATATATATCAGCACAGGTCAAAATGGAGTAAGCACTGAAATACCTATATATGTACAAATAATAAATAATTAAATTTATATATTGCTCTATAGTTAAATGGACACACTGATCTTTTTATTTAATACTAAGTGACTAAAAGAAATATGAATTCAAATTGTTCATTATTTGTGTTTCTCTAAAAAGGCAAATGCTTATTTTGAATTTTGAAATCATACCTGATACAGTGAGTGAAAGTCAAAACTTATCTTGATATTTGAATGAGTCTGACCCTCATTGGGAACCCTGCTACAGTAGCTAGGTTGCATACTCAGTAAATATATATATATAAAGGGAGATAATTATGATAATAAATATTCAACAAGTCTTTGGTTCATAATATTTTGGCTTTATACCAAACTAATGTGCATTGTGGTGCAGTGGATGTTTGCTCGAAATGAGAAATCAAAGAGTCAAGTTCAAATTCCAGTTGAATTTGTTGCATTCATTTACACACAGATATCCTCGTGAAAGGTATTAATCTGTCGCTTCTCCATCCCACTATAGCAGGACAGATTGAGACTTGGCTGGCAACCAGTATACTGCAGAAAGTAATGGCAACCTACAGCAGGAAAATCTTCTGCTCAGTCAGTCATGTCTCTTTTGAGACATGATCGCCTAAGCGTGTATCATGTATGGCACTTAACATATCTGCAGGTTCCTCTTACTGTGTGTATGAGTAAGGATCACCGTATTGTTGACCAAAATCTGTCTGATATTACCTACATGTTTATGTTTTTCAGAGAAATGTTGTTTAATAGTACTCTGATCAGAAAAATGACATGTAAGTCTACGGGAGAGCGTGGTTGTAGTAAAACCAATATATGTACTAGGTTTTTGATTAGTATCAGAGATGCAATCTCTGAATGGGCATGTAAATTGGTACACTACATTGGTTTTTTGTAGAGAATTTAGTTTAGTGCTTGTTGGTTATATTATTGGAGGCCATGTACATCAAATTGAAACAACCAACACTCAATAAAATCAACTTTAAAACAGGAAATAACATATTACATTGCATTTGACTATATGGTTTTGTTGTCATTTCGCGCTATCCCGCGGTGTGACGTCATAAAACCCCATTGCAAACTTAAGAACTGCGTTTATTATTTTTGGTAACTATTGCTGTTGCCAAGTAGAGTTTTATGTCAACACAAAATAAAATCGTTCGTGATGGTGGATTTTATAATATTTCAGTTGAAACAACCTCTCTGAAGATGGCTCATGTGAGCCGAAAGCTTAGAAGAAAACCAATAAATAATTATCCAAATGTTGGAGAATTTTTCTCTTTATTTTCAACTGAAATTAAAGCAATAATATGATGTTGAGAACGGCTTATGATTAAACATAATAGACATTCATTGTCTCTTACATTTAACAACATGTTTAGAAAATTACTTGCTGCCTCGATATATATATATATATATATATATATAAATAAATGTAAACTTATCACTATACTCGTTTCGAAAAACACTGAGTATATATGTGGAAGGAAAAAATGGTTGTAAAAAAAGAAAGAGCTAAGTATGTGAACATTAGTTAAAGTACATAACACCCCAAAAAAAACCCAGAGATGAGTAATCTATAACAAAATAATCACATATATATATATATATATATATATATATATATATATATATATATATATATATATCTCCAAATGAATAAGGAACAAAGAAAATATTTGCAACATTCAAAGCATTAATTTAAAACAGTGTTCAATATAAAAATAGAGCAATGGATATTTATTACTAATTATACTTCAGAACATGAACAAACTACTACAAAATTGTACATTTTGTTTCAAAATTGAAAGAACAATGTCTCATCAGGTAGTTAATAATGAGGGTAATAAACATTATTTTTACAAATAAATTTTATGAAAATTCACTTCGTTTTATTATTGAAAACTTTTTTGTATGAGGTAAAGGGATAAGAAAGATGAGAAAACAAAAAGAGAAATCAAAAAAGGGGGAAAAGGAAAGAGAAGGACACAGAGAAATAAAAAACAAAAGAGAAAGAAAGAAACGAGAGGAAAGAGCCAATGAAAAACAGCCCAGAGAGAAATAGACCTCAAATTTAGGTAGGAAGTAAACTATAGGCATATATATGATTTCTCTTTTTGTTTTCTCAGCTTTCCTATCCTCTTTACCTTGTACAAAAATGTTTTTCCAGAAAGAAGGTGAATTTTCATAAAATTTTCTTTTAAAAAAATAACATTTATTACCATCATTATTTATTACCTGATGAGACACTGTTTTTTCAATGCCAAAACAAAATGTAAAATTTTGTAGTATACTGTAGTTTGTACATGTTCTAAAGTATAATTTACAATATATATATATATATATATATATATATATATATATATATATATATTGATGCATGTTTTCATTAAATAGACAAGTTTTGTTGATTTATTTTATAAATGGATCGACAAAACTTGTGTATATTATTTAATGAAACATGCATAAATGAAAAAATGCTGCCTAAATACACACAACACACACATATATACTTTCCCCGACGATCCGTTTAGGTGAAACCTAGGTAGGTCTGTCTGGCTCACTAGGTATACTTATTTATTCCGCTCTACCTAAGTATTGAGTGCTTTTTTGTTAGTTGATTGCTGGTATTGAGGTTTTTTCTTTGGTCTACGTGCTGACTTGGTCCGAACTCTTTTGAGTGATGTTTATGTTTAGCTCTTTTTTTCTAAAATCATTTTTTCCCTTCTTTGTAGATCCGTGGAAGGTTTTTGACACGAGTATAGTTATCTCTTTTATATATATATATATATATATATATATATATATATATATATATATTGTTTAATTGTGATAGTATTTTGGTACCAAGGTTGTTATTTTTCAGTGGCTATTACTGATAGAATGTATTTTGGCAAGCAGGTTTTTTTATCATAAAGTGCTTGATGCCAGGTGTAGATAGAGTGCTGATAGGTACAAAGAGTTTGTCTCTTTGACAGAGCAGATTCATGCTGACTTGTAAGATTCGTGAGGGCATCATTATGATGTTCTCACTTGTCAGGGCTGTTTGTCGTTAAGAACTTAACAACAAACAGCCCTGAAGAGTAAGGACATCATAACAATGCCTTAATAAAAACTTTGAAGTCAGCATGAATCAGCTCTATTAAAGAGATGAACTGTGTGTGTGTGTGTGTGTGTGTGTGTGTGTGTGTGTGTGTATATATATATATATATATATATATATATATATGCAAGTTTTGTTAAAAATGAGAGGCAAGATGTCAACGGTGAAGTATCTTATATAATTTTTCATGTGAACTTATGATTTTTTTTTTCAATACCTAAATTATATAAAAACTGTCCAAATGTTTTATTTATCCAAGCACTTTCAGCTATAATTTTAGCCATTATCAAGGATGTATTTTATTTTACTTTTAACTGAATATATAGATTTTGATTTGAATATATATTTTATGTATGTATTTTGAGTTATACAAATATCTTATTTTTCAAACCTGGTCAGCACATTCATCTTAAAAGTTTTATGTGTAATATATATATATATATATATATATATATATATTGTTTTAAATATGGATGTAGAGTTATACGCTTACACTATGTTTGGAAAAGAAAGCATTCCTATAACTAAATACAGAGGGTGAGGAGTCCTGTTGCCAGATGTAGGGTCTTCCAAGGCAGCACTACCTCCTCAAGGCACTGAGGCACTCAAATTTGAAAGTTCTTTTCTTATCAGAAGGATCAGAGTGAGTTTCCCAAGCTGCTGTACCTTGGTAAATTCATCCAGCTCTTTCCAAATCCTATGCACTGTCCTCAGATTGACACCCAACACACTCTGGAATGTTTGTCTTGGAGCTTCCAGCACAAATGCCAAGTGGGACAGTAAGCCGTTCCCAAATTTCTGGCAGAGTTAATTGCATCATGGTGCTCTTTTTCACACAGACGATGCCGAACTGACTTTACTGTGAAGTCAACAAACTCAAAAACAAACAATATACATGTGCAAAATAAAAATATATATAATGCCAACAATTTACCCATCACACCTGATATATATATATATATGGATAGACTAAACTATCGCCCAGTTCACACTCCACCCACGTCTATTGAACAAGTGAAGAGGCTCATCCCTTGTTCCCTGTTTAGGATGTGGTTTTCGGTTTTCTCTTTTCCAATCTCTTCACTCTTACGTAGACCCCTGCACATCAGTGGCATTACTGCCTTGCTTGGGGTGATATGATTAAAAAAAAAATGTTGCAAGAAAGTCAAAGAACACGTAAATTAAAACCCGCTGTTCAAGCATTTACTTTTATAAACAGTGCTTGATATAGAGTAGGTCTTAATATTGTAATAGCTGTTACAATGGTTTATAAAAGCATGGTATCACTACACAAAAATGTTCATGTTTCAGAGCAGAACTGCACCTCTTCGGGTGATATGTTATACTCAAATTTTATTTTCAGTTCAACATACTACCTAAAGAGGAGCAGTACTTTCAATCTCTTTCTTTCTTTCAGTTTTGCAGTTATTTTTCACTACCAAAACTCACACCCCTGAAGATGATCTTGGAAAAAGATTGAAAGTACTTGGGTATCTTGAGAAATGAATGATAACATCTGTCAACGTTACAGCTCATTTCTGACATCTTTCAATTATAATACATGAAAGATTATCTGTGAGTATGAATGGATTTTATTAAAAATAAGCAAACACAATGTTTGCAATTTATATAATCTGACATACCTAAAAGAAAATTTGCTGCCTAAATTCACAATATATATATATATATATATATATACACACACAAACACGGAGTAGTTTTCAATCAGCATCTGACAATTACATCTGGCATGAAACTGAGATTTGTGCAACCAATGCCAATGAGTGACAAAATGTGTGTGTGTGTGTGTGTGTGTGTGTATATATATATATATACACACACACACACACGGCTATATCGTGTTGAATACATCGGTTCTCGTCTGATCACCGAAGTTAAGTAACATCGAGCCTGGTCAGTACTTAGATGGGTGACCATTTGGGAATACCAGGTGCTGTAAACGTAAAGACCAAGAATGGTCCACCGGTCCTCTGGGTTTGGGGGTTGGGTGAACAAACCTGCTCCATATAAAACAGTTTGTTATGGAAACAGTAACAAAAAGTTAGTGCCCTACACACCATTAGGTGTAAAAGGATGAGATGATGATTATATATATATATAGGTAGGTATGGATGTAAATAATATATTAGTTTCATAATATCCAATATGTGATTCATGCTTGGGTGATCATATCTCGAAAGAGACATGTCTGATTGGTCAAAAGCTTTTTTCTAAAGTAGGTTGTCATTACTTATGGTAGTAGAATGGTTTCCAACCAAAGCTTTACAACCTTATCTTGAGGGAGATGCAACTGATTTATTCCTTTCTAAACGGTATTTGCATGTAAGTTATTGCAATGTATTTAACTGGAATTTGAACTTGGCTCTCTGATATCTTGTTTTGAGCTGATATCCACTGCACCACAATGCTGCTGCTGCTTCTTCTTTTATGTGCCCTATCCTTTCAGGACGTAGGCAATCATGGCTTTCCACGTCACCCTATCCCTGGTGGCTCTTAATATGTTTTTCTCCTGTTACTCCATGTAACCCCCGTTCTGTCACCCACCTGATCAGGTCCTTCAAATATGTTATCCACTGCTTTCCCCTGTCTGTTTTTCCTTCTATCTGGCCAGTCAGTATCAGGTTCTCCAAGCCCTCCTTCCTCACTGCATGTCCCAGAAACTTCAGTTGTCTCTTCCTGATGCTCACTAGTTTTCTTTTCAATGCCATTCTTTCCGAAACCCCATCATTGATATCCGCAGCATCCTTCTGTAAAACCACATTTCTGCTGCTTCAAATTTTTTCTTCATCTTCGATGATATTGTCCAGCATTCACTGCCGTATTGAAGAACTGACATCACATAGCAATCTAGCACTCTCTTCTTTGTTTCTAGGGAAATTTTCCTGTGTCTTAGCACTTTACTCAGCTTCTGGAACGTGTCGTTCACCATGCCACTTCACCTTTGGATCTCTGTGTCGCACTTTCCATCTCCTGATATAACACTTCCGAGGTATTTAAATTTTTGTACTTGCTTGATTCTAGTATCCCCTACCTGTCTGTATTTGGCATTTTGGGTTAATGAAGACCCCCAATAATATGTAAATGTTCATAATATGCATCTAATAATTTCTTAATGCATGAAAGTCCAAGTCATGCTTTAAATGAAGGATAATATATATATATATATATATATATATATATATATATATATATATATGAATGCAAAATGCAAAATGCAAAACCAAAAATATTTTGCTGGGCATAAGTAAATTTTAATCATGTATAGGTTTGACTTACATACACCGTTTTATGTTTGGTGACTAGAGGTTTCTAGAGATTTTCTTTTTCTGAAATCTTACTGTAGCTTTTGTTCCAAAAGTCTGTGGAATTGTCTCGAAGAATGTATAGATGTTTTGAGTCTTTGAATTTGAGCAGATATTTTTCTCTCGTCTGGATGCTTGTTTCTCTGTTGGGCTGAAGAATGTATAATGTATATCTACCTTCTTTTCAGTTCTCATACATGTGAGTGTCTGTGTGTGTGTGTATATATATATATATATATATATATATAGAGAGAGAGAGAGAGAGAGAGAGACATCAACTGTAAATGTGTGTAATTAACAGTATCTATCACTGCTGTTACTTTTGAATCTCACACACATATCCCCTTGTATGATAGTGCGTGTGTCTCAGTGTATAACTCTGTGTCATATACAAGTATATTTGTATGGATTTGTGTTCTAACGTATAATGTTGCTTTCTTTCACAGAGATCAACCTATGTGTTTGCATGTGTACGTGCATCTGTCTCTTATATATATATATATTTATACATATGTGGGTGTGGATCTATATCTTAGAGTACAGCTATGTCTCAGACAAATATATGTGTGAACATATATATATATATATATATATATATATATATATATATACACACACATACATTCATATATATGAGAGAGATAGAAGTGCCATACTCTGAGATATACAAACATATGTATGTGCCGTACACTGTGACACACACGTGTCAGTATGCAGTTCCACCCTCTCTCTCTCAAATACATGTGTGTGTGTACATCTTTGTTTCTTATACAAATGTGTGTGTGTTTATAGTGTGTATGCATTTCTTTTACTGTGTTGCAGTCCATTTATCACATATGTACATGTGTGGATATCTCAGTATCTGGCTGTCAGTCTCTGATATAGGAATATATCATTATAAGTGTGTATGTGTGGAAATCTAAGTGATGTATGTGTATGTAATATATATATATATATATACACACATGTATTACTATCTAGCTTTAAGTATTTGTCAGTATTACTCTAGCTTTAAATATTTGTCAGTATATATATATATATATTAATCTAGCTTTAAGTATTTTTCAGTGTGTGTGTATATATATATATGTTACTATCTAGCTTTAAGTATTTGTCACTATACATGTATATACATGTATTATTATCTAGCTTTAAGTATTTGTCAATATATATATATATATATATATATATATATATATATATATATATATATTTAAATTTAACACTAAGTATTTGTCAGTATATGTATTACTCTAGCTTTAATATTTGTGTGTATATATATATATATATATGGGTTTGTGTATTATTATCTAGCTTTAAATCTTTGTATGATATATGTATTTGTCAGTATATATATATATATATATATATATATATATACCCGTATTATCTAGCTTTAAGTATTTGTCAGTATATATAGCTTTTTGTCAGCATATATGTGTATGTATATATATATATATATTATAAAGTATTATCTAGCTTTAAGTATTTATATATGTATTATCTAGCTTTAAGTATTTGTCAGTATATATATATATATATATATATATATATATTACTATCTTTAAGTATTTGTCAGACAGTGTGCTGTGTATATACATGTCTTTTAATATTTCTTGTCAATATATATAAGCTTCTGTCTTTGTGAGTGTGGTTCTTTCCCTGTGTGTTATTTTCTCTATCTCTACGCGACCATGTATGTTTTTCCATTTTCTGTTTGTATGCCTCTATGCGTATCTGGGTTTTTCAGTGTGTTTCATAGAAAAGTCTATGTATGAACACTTATTCTATACTGTGTGCGTGTGTGAGTAGAAATGTGCGCCAAATACAGACTTTTTTCTCTCTCTCTCTCTGTGCGCTTATTCGCACAGGTCCGTGTGTTCGGCAGCTGTGTGTTTTGCTGTGCGCTTGCATTAAAACTAGTGAGGAAGCGGTGGCAGAAGGAGGGAGTGAAGAGAAATAGAGGAGAGGGGCGGCGGCGGCACAGGCAAGAAGAGGGCGGGCAGGAGGGGCGTGGGAGACGATGAAAGGGTGTGGGTTGAGTGGAAGGACGCGGGGACGGCGAAGACGCGGGCATCGGCGGCGGCGGGGGGGCAACAACAACGAAAAGAAGAAGAAAAATAAGACGGGCCAAGAGGGAAGATGGCGGCGGCGGCGACGATGATAGCAGCGGTGGCGCTGGTGGTGGATGGGAGAGGTGTTATGTGGGAGAAGGTGGCGTTTACCAAGGAGAAAGGGAAAAACGGTGGCACAGAAAATGGGTAGGCCAGTAGATGTGGGTGGAAGTGGGGGGGTTAGGCAGAAGGAAAGAAGGTAGATGGTGGAGGGAGAGTATGAAGAGAACGGGTGATGGTGGGGACTATGGTTATTTACGTACATTCCTGGAAAAGGGGAGGGAGATGACAAGTAAAAGGGAAGGATAGGGTTGGAGAAAGGGCAGGCAGGCAGACACACGCACACACACACACAACCCCCTCCTCATCATTCTGCCATACCCCCCACCTTGTTTCACCCCTCACCTACTCTGACACCCTATTCAGGTAGAATTGGTGGGCACAGGGACGCGAGAGTTTAGGATGAAGGATTTTATAGAGAAGAGAAACTGGTGAGGCTTGTTTTTCCTCACTTTTGAAAATTTATTCTCCAATTCCTTCCTTCCTTCCTTCCTTCCAGAGAAAAAGAGAGAGAATAAAAGAGAGAGAAAAAGAGAGAGAAAAAGAAAGAAAACCGAGAGGGAATTGGAATGAGAGCGAGAGAGAGGAAACAATTTCATTCTTTTATATATATATATATATATATATATATATCTCACATGAAAGGAGAGAGAGAGAGAGAGAGAGCCGAAAAAATACGAGGGGGCGTTGAAAAGTTCTCAACTCGATCCACACACTGTCTAAATCTACCTAAACATCAGATATTCTTTTTTGAGAGAGAGAAAACTAGAAATTGATGAAGAGAGGGAGAGAGAAAAGCAGAAAGGACTGGAAAGAGAGAGAAAAGTAGAAAAAGAATGAACGAACAGAGAGAGAGATAGAAAAGGTAGAAAGGAATGAAAAGAGAGAGAAAAGGTAGAAAGGAATAAAAAAAGAGAGAGAAAAGGTAGAAAGGAATAAAAAAAAAGAGAGAGAAAAGGTAGAAAGGAATAAAAAAAGAGAGAGAAAAGGTAGAAAGGAATAAAAAAGGAGAGAGAAAAAAGGTAGAAAGGAATGAAGAGAGAGAGAGAGAGCGCGAAACATAGACAAGAATGTAAAGAGAGAGAAAGAAATGCAAAAAAAAAGAATGGAAATCGACAGATAAAAAAATCTGTGGAAAAAGAGAAAACCAGAAAGGATCAAAAAGGGAGAGAGAGAGAGAGAGAAAAAAAAATTAGAAAGGAATAAGAAGAGAAACAACAATGTAGAGAGTGAGAAAACTACAAAGCAATGAAAAGAGAGTGAGAAAACTACAAAGCAATTAAGAGAGAGTGAGAAAACTACAAAGCAATTAAGAGAGTGAGAAAACTACAAAGCAATTAAGAGAGTGAGAAAACTACAAAGCAATTAAGAGAGAGTGAGAAAACTACAAAGCAATTAGAGAGTGAGAAAACTACAAAGCAATTAAGAGAGAGTGAGAAAACTACAAAGCAATTAAGAGAGAGTGAGAAAACTACAAAGCAATTAAGAGAGAGTGAGAAAACTACAAAGCAATTAAGAGAGAGTGAGAAAACTAAAAAGCAATTAAGAGAGATGAGAAAACTAAAAAGCAATGAAGAGAGAGTAAAAAAACTAAAAAGCAATGAAGAGAGATTGAAAAAACTAAAAAGCAATGAAGAGAGATTGAAAAAACTAAAAAGCAATGAAGAGAGATTGAAAAAACTAAAAAGCAATGAAGAGAGATTGAAAAAACTAAAAAGCAATGAAGAAGAGATTGAAAAAACTAAAAAGCAATGAAGAGAGATTGAAAAAACTAAAAAGCAATGAAGAGAGATTGAAAAAACTAAAAAGCAATGAAAAGAGATCGAAAAAACTAAAAAGCAATGAAAAGAGATCGAAAAAACTAAAAAGCAATGAAAAGAGATCGAAAAAACTAAAAAGCAATGAAAAGAGATCGAAAAAACTAAAAAGCAATGAAAAGAGATTGAAAAAACTAAAAAGCAATGAAGAGAGATTGAAAAAAACTAGAAAGGAATGAAAAGAGAGATAGCAACTAGAAAGCAATGAAAAGAGAGATAGCAACTAGAAAGCAATGAAAAGAGAGATAGCAACTAGAAAGCAATGAAAAGAGAGATAGCAACTAGAAAGCAATGAAAAGAGAGATAGCAACTAGAAAGCAATGAAAAGAGAGATAGCAACTAGAAAGCAATGAAAAGAGAGATAGCAACTAGAAAGCAATGAAAAGAGAGATAGCAACTAGAAAGCAATGAAAAGAGAGATAGCAACTAGAAAGCAATGAAAAGAGAGATAGCAACTAGAAAGCAATGAAAAGAGAGATAGCAAACTAGAAAGCAATGAAAAGAGAGATAGCAACTAGAAAGCAATGAAAAGAGAGATAGCAACTAGAAAGCAATGAAAAGAGAGATAGCAACTAGAAAGCAATGAAAAGAGAGATAGCAAAACTAGAAAGCAATGAAAAGAGAGATAGCAAACTAGAAGCAATGAAAAGAGAGATAGCAAACTAAAAGCAATGAAAAGAGAGATAGCAAACTAGAAAGCAATGAAAAGAGAGATAGCAAACTAGAAGCAATGAAAAGAGAGATAGCAAACTAGAAAGCAATGAAAAGAGAGATAGCAGACTAGAAAGCAATGAAAAGTGAGAGAGAGAGAGTGAGAAAACTAGAAGCAATGAAAAGAGAGTGAGAGAAAACTAGAAAAGAATGAAATGAGAAAGAACTAGAAAGAAATGAAAGAGAGAGAGAGAACTAGAAAGAAATGAAAGAGAGAGAGAGAGAGAGAGAGAGAACTAGAAAGAAATGAAAGAGAGAGAGAGAACTAGAAAGAAATGAAAGAGAGAGAGAGAACTAGAAAGAAATGAAAGAGAGAGAGAGAGAACTAGAAAGAAATGAAAGAGAGAGAACTAGAAAGAAATGAAAGAGAGAGAGAACTAGAAAGAAATGAGAAAGAGAGAGAGAACTAGAAAGAAATGAAAGAGAGAGAGAGAGAACTAGAAAGAAATGAAAGAGAGAGAGAGAGAACTAGAAAGAAATGAAAGAGAGAGAGAGAACTAAAAAGAAATGAAAGAGAGAGAGAAAACTAGAAAGAAATGAAAGAGAGAGAGAACTAGAAAGAAATGAAAGAGAGAGAGAACTAGAAAGAAATGAAAGAGAGAGAGAACTAGAAAGAAATGAAAGAGAGAGAGAACTAGAAAGAAATGAAAGAGAGAGAGAACTAGAAAGAAATGAAAGAGAGAGAGAGAGAGAACTAGAAAGAAATGAAAGAGAGAGAGAGAACTAGAAAGAAATGAGAGAGAGAGAGAGAACTAGAACGAAATGAAAGAGAGAGTGAGAACTAGAACGAAATGAAAGAGAGAGAGTGAGAACTAGAACGAAATGAAAGAAAGAGAGAGTGAGAACTAGAAAGAAATGAAAGAGAGAGAGTGAGAACTAGAACGGAATGAAAGAGAGAGTGAGAACTAGAACGAAATGAAAGCGAGAGAGTGAGAACTAGAACGGAATGAAAGCGAGAGAGTGAGAACTAGAACGGAATGAAAGCGAGAGAGTGAGAACTAGAACGAAATGAAAGAGAGAGAGTGAGAACTAGAACGAAATGAAAGAGAGAGAGAGTGAGAACTAGAAAGAAATGAAAGAGAGAACTAGAACGAAATGAAAGAGAGAGTGAGAACTAGAACGAAATGAAAGAGAGAGTGAGAACTAGAACGAAATGAAAGCGAGAGAGTGAGAACTAGAACGGAATGAAAGACAGAGAGTGAGAACTAGAACGGAATGAAAGCGAGAGAGTGAGAACTAGAACGAAATGAAAGAGAGAGAGAGAGTGAGAACTAGAACGAAATGAAAGAGAGAGAGAGAGTGAGAACTAGAACGAAATGAAAGAGAGAGAGTGAGAACTAGAACGAAATGAAAGCGAGAGAGAGAGAACTAGAACGAAATGAAAGAGAGAGAGAGTGAGAACTAGAACGGAATGAAAGAGAGAGAGTGAGAACTAGAACGAAATGAAAGAGAGAGAGAGTGAGAACTAGAAAGAAATGAAAGAGAGAGAGTGAGAACTAGAACGGAATGAAAGAGAGAGTGAGAACTAGAACGAAATGAAAGCGAGAGAGTGAGAACTAGAACGGAATGAAAGCGAGAGAGTGAGAACTAGAACGGAATGAAAGCGAGAGAGTGAGAACTAGAACGAAATGAAAGAGAGAGAGTGAGAACTAGAACGAAATGAAAGAGAGAGAGAGTGAGAACTAGAAAGAAATGAAAGAGAGAACTAGAACGAAATGAAAGAGAGAGTGAGAACTAGAACGAAATGAAAGAGAGAGTGAGAACTAGAACGAAATGAAAGCGAGAGAGTGAGAACTAGAACGGAATGAAAGACAGAGAGTGAGAACTAGAACGAAATGAAAGAGAGTGTGAGAACTAGAACGAAATGAAAGAGAGAGAGAGTGAGAACTAGAACGGAATGAAAGACAGAGAGTGAGAACTAGAAAGAAATGAAAAGAGAGGAAACTAGAAGGTAATGAAAAGCGAGAGAGTGAGAGAGAAAACTCGAAAGCAATGAAAAGAGAGGGAGAGAAAACTAAAAAAGAATGAAAAGAGAAAGAACTAGAAAGAAATGTAAAAGGAGAGAGAAAACTAGAATGAAAAAAAAAAACAGAGAAAACTAGGATGCAACGAAAAGAGAGAAAACTAGAAAGCAATGAAAAGAGAGAAAATTAGAAAGGAATGAAGAGAGAGAAAATTAGAAAGGAATGAAGAGAGAAAAAACTAGAAAGGAATGAAGAGAGAAAAAACTAGAAAGGAATGAAGAGAGCGAGAGAAAACTAAGAGAGAGAGTAAAGAAAAGAAAGACAGAAAACTATAAAGGCAAAGAAAGAGAGGAAAGCATAAAGCAATGAAAAGAGAGCGAGAGAGAGAGAGAGAGCGAGAGGACAACAAACGAATGATGAGAGAGAGAAGACAAGATAGGAATAAAAAGAGAGACAGAATACTACAAGATAAAGAGAGAGAGAGGGAGAGAGAGAACAATAAGAGAATAAAAATGAACGAAAACTTGAACAAATTAGAACATGAAAAATTAATGTGGGGGGAAAAAAAGAAATTCAAATGAATGAAATTAGGAAATGTCGAAAAAATAAACGCTAGAAAGAAGGCGGATTGTGAAAGAAAGAATGAGTGAGATTTAAAATAGCTGCAAAAAATAAATAAATAAATAAATAAAAACACTAAAACGAACCGCCAAAGAAAAATGAAGAGAAAAAAATAAAACAAAAGATCGAAAGTTTCCGTTTTGGAAAGAAAAATGAATGAAGTAAACCGAAAATAAGATCTGTGCGAATGAAATGCTATATCGAAGGAGAAAGAATAAATGAATGACAGTGAATGAATGTGTAAAGAGTTTGCGGTAAATTGACACTTTAGCTGAAGTTAATGAGAAAAGAAAACTGGCGAATAAGGTTCGCCGAGAGAATAGACAAGTGAAGACGACAAACCTGCGACAAAGAAACAGATTCAAGGACGAATATTGGCATGGAAGAATCGAAAGGAGGGAAAGAAAGGACACGATGGAAAGAAATTTTAAAAGCGGCAGACACAGGACGAAAATAATGTAGACATTGAGAAATATTCGAGGAAGTTTCACTCGCAAGAGACAATAAATGGAGACACACACGAAGTGGGGAAAGAGGAGACACGGGTGACGTAAAAGTGACGGCTAAAAGACAAGTCGGCTATGGAGTAATAACATCGGCAGTAATATTGATAAAGAAATTTGAGAATTAAAAAAGAAACAAACACCGGAGACAAAAGAGAAGAGACATAGTGAAAGAAACTTATAAAAATGAAAATAGGTAGAGAATTTTTACAAGTAGGAAAGTTGACTGACGATTGAACGAGGACTAATAAACTCAAGTTGAACCTGGTGCTGAAGAAGTCGTCAGTAGCTGTCGCCTTCCGGTGACAAGTCAGTAAAATACCCAGATGCAATTTGGAAGACAGCATCTGTAAGACCAAATGAGAAAAAAGAACATAGGAATTGCTCAGTCATCCATGAAACACTCATAGCTGCCTGTTGGCACAACGGAAGTGGGGCCATATGCATGTTATCGGTTCCTACAAGAAGGAAGCTTATACAAAAAGGTTGGCTCAAAAGTCTCTCAAGCTTACTTACAACACAGATGATGACTAACAAGAGAAGACAATGCAGTTAGTTGTAAGACAAAACAATTCTATGAGGCAATTTTGAAGGGATAATTTTATCATCCCTGATGCACTTTAAACGTTGTGAAGAAACAGATAATAACTGAATTCGTAGTTTAATGGGGTGGTAGTGGAATGAAAGTAATATATTACGTGAGTGAAAAAGTTCCCACTGCTTTCTTTCTTTTTGAAAGCTGACAAAATACAGCGAAGAATCTGTACTGTGATTGATACCGACTTGGCTGACCGCCTGCAGTATCTCTCTCACTGGCGTGACGTGGCATCCCTGTGCCTTTTCTATAAATACTTTCATGGCTTCAGCTCTGACGAACTTAAATCACTGGTGCCCCCTAGATGTGAATTTGCACGAGATACTAGATTGGCAAATAGGTCCCACCCTTTTACAGTGAAACCGATGAAATGTAACTGCAATTTCTACTCCAACAGCTTCTTTCCTCGCACTTCCCGCCTGTGGAATTCCCTACCGCATGCTTGCTTCCCTGACGGCTACAACCTCCAGGAGTTTAAATGTAAGGTCAATAGACACCTCCTAACACACTAACTTACACCCACTCTCTCCAACTCTCTCCCTATGTACATCCTAAGTCATCTATCACCCTCCTTCTGACATTTCCTATACCCAATCCCTCTATGTAACCCCCTGCGATATAGTGGCAGTGGAATGCCTTGCTTGGGGTGACACGATTAAAAAAATAAAAAATAAAAAAAATATTGAATACACAGTTAAATTTTTTTTGAGATTTCATGTGTTAATAAAAGAAAATGGCAAAAAAAAGAAAAAAGAAAATAGGAAAAAAAAGGCAAAAAATGAGAAGAAAAAAAGATGAAAAAGGCAAAAAAAAAGAAAAAGAGAATAAGAAAAGAGGAAAAAGGCAAATAAAAGAGGTGTAAAAGTGGGGGAAATAGAGAGAGAGATTTACTTCTTCATTTTGGTTTTGTAGGTTATTTACAGCCAGAAAATATTTTTTAATATTTTTTCTTTTTTGAGATGATTATTTTGTGATACAATTCTTACTAATTAACCAAAGCTGGGATGAAGAAGAGATGGTTTCATGCCTTCCCCAAGGCTATATGCGCATAAGTGAATGTAATGAACCCAATTCAGCTCACTGATTAACAATTCAGAGCCATTATCCATTACACCACCTGCACATCAAAGCTAACAACACCTGTCATTCTCAAGCAGTTACCCATCTAGATAATGACCAGGTTTGATGTTGCTTAACTTCAGTGATTGCTATGGACCAGTATTTAAATGTGATTTGGCTGGAAGAATAAATAAATAAATAAATAAATAAAATAAAGAGAGGACAGAAAAGAGAAGAGGAAAGAAAAGAAAGAAAGAAATTTAAAGAGGATGGTGTAAAGTACATCATGTAAAAGAGAAGAAGAAAAAAGAAAGAAAAGCAAAGAAGAAAGAGAAAGAAAAAGAAAAAAGAAATATGTTGTCGAACAACAAGATATGCGTGCAACAATGTATGTTGCTCTTTTTCAAGTTGGACAAAACACAAGAATCGAAGACAATGGAGATGATTTAGTTGGGTTTGAGTTTGAGTTTTGTTTAATGGCATATCAACCTCTGTAGGTTATTTTATGCCAAAACCAATCTTTTCACTTTTCCTTATTTTTATTTAAATTGGAGTAGATAGACTGAACTATCGCCCGGTTCACACTCCACCCACATCTATTGAACAGGTGTAGAGGCTCATCCCTTGTTCTCTGTTTAGGATGTGGTTCCTGGCTTTCTCTTTTCCAATCTTTTCACTCTTACGTAGCCCCCTGCACACCAGTGGCCTTATTGCCTTGCCCCCGGGGTGATATGATTAAAAAAACAAAAAAAAACAGATAGGCTTTTAAGGAATTTTTTTTTTCAATGTTCAGTTATAGTGAGAAGGTTGATTTAGTCAGATTCTAATGAAAAAAATTTTTTTTTTTATTTTAGGAAACTGAAAATATCTTCTAGTTTTGTATTCAAAAATGTATTGCTGGTAATCATTTGTTCCTTTAGAAAATTATTGTTGGTAATATTTTTCCTTCAAAAATGTATATTTTTCTATAAAAGTCTATTTTTATAGTTTCATAATGTTTTGACCCCAGTTTGGGAGTTAACTTTGCCCATAGCTGGGACCCTAACAGGTGCTACTACTCCGGACCTGGGAAGAACAGCGATTAAGAGGTGGTTCCATGCTTCTCACAACCTCCCAATCAGAGGCCTTGTTGCCGAATGCAGTTTACCGTTATACCCAGGACCAATGATTTAGTTGAAAGAGGCCAAACCATGCAACAGTAGAACACAAGTATTTGGGAGTGATGACACTTGTTCAACCAATGTGGGCATTGGCAAAAAAAACTTGGCATTTATAACTTAAACAATTGTTAGACATTTGCGATATCTAATTCATAAAGCAGGAAAACAAGTAGAAGAGAACCTAGGTCAGTGACTCATCATCTGTACCTCACTTCTAACCAGATATGGAAGAATCTCGCAGGAAATGAATTTGGTTTCACAGCGAACATTTATAGCACTGAAAATCATGACAGGATCTGGTACGGTTTGAAATAACTGTTAAACCTAACCATTTTAGAGGAGAAGTTATTGTTCTATATTTGGTTGGGTATGAAAGGCATACTCCATTACGAATTACTGAAACCTGGTGAAATTCTTGCTAGAAAGCATTAAAGCTAATACTGTCAAAGTGTGAGTGCTGAAATCAATAGAAATAGGCCATTAACTGGACAGGGACGCCGGAAAGTCATGCTGTTTTAAGTCAACACCTCTCCACTTACTGCCGTGTCCACCTAAAATGTCATAATGGAGTTAGGATGTTAAATTCTTCCTCATACGACATATTTCCCCAGATGTAATATCGGATTACCATTTCAATCAAATCAGTATTCCTTCAGTCAATCAGTGAAGTGCTATACATGATACATGCTTGAACAATCATGTCTTGAAAGAGACATGACTGACTAGGCTGATTATCCTCATAGTAGGCTGCCATTTCTTTCTGCGGTAGACTGTCTTCCAACCAAGGCTATAGAACATAAGCTGTCCTGCTATTCATTCCCTACCTGGAGAGAGAAGAAATGGGTTCATGCCTTTCTCAGGTATTTGCAAGTAAAAGAATGGAATGAATTCAACTGAAATTCAAACTTAGTTCTTTGATTTTTCATTCCAAGCTGATGTCCATTGCACCATAATGCACGTCCCATATCGAGTTAAAAATTTAAAGATATATTCAGATTTCGTTAGTAACTTCATTACGAAGCCAGAGTCGCTGTCGCAATGGATGGAATTCGATAAACTCTGGTACACTGGTGCAATGTAATGGCATGTCAATGAAAATATGCACATAAGTGAATGTAACGAACCTAACTCGGCTCTCTGATTACCAATTCAGAACAATTATCCATGACACCACCTGCACATCAAAGCTAACAAACCACAGATGGAGAGAGAAGTGGTGGATCAACACTTCCACTGCTGTAGAAGTAAGCTTAAGTCTTTTTCAAACTGATATTGCCTGCTGTTGACATGCATATACTTTTTCAGGACACTGAAATATTAGTCCATGGCGTTAGTGTAATTTTAAATCTTTTTCAATCAAATCAGTATTCCAGTCAGTCAGAGAAGTGCCATACATGATACACGCTTGGGTGATCATGTCTCTTTTCAATCCATGACTGACTAGGCAGAAGATTATCCCACAGTAGGCTACCATTTCTTTCTGTGGTAGATTGGCTGCCAACAAAGGCTATAGAACATAATTTGTCCTGCTATTCAACCCATAGCTGGAGAGAGAAAAGATGGATTAATACCTTTCCTAAAGGTATTTTCACTTAAGTGAATGCAATGAATTCAACTGAAACTGAACTTGGCTCTCCAATTTCTCATTCTGAGCTGATATACATTGTACCGTAACACACATTCCTTATCCAGTTAATAATTTTTTAAGACGTATTCAGGTTTTGTTGGTAACTTCATTACAAAACCAGAGTTGCTTTCATAATGGATGGAATATGAGAAACCCTGGTAGACTGGTGCAGTGTAATGGTACGTCAATGAAAATATAGTGATGGTTGACAGTTCTGCTGCTGTAGACATAATCTTAAGTCTTTCTCAAACTGATATTGCCTGTTGTTGACATGCATATACTTTTTCAGATCTCTGAAATATTAGTCCATGGACTTTGTGCTATAAACTAACCATTGCCTAGTGCTATTTCCAAATCAACGTTTATATGTAGTCAGTTAAATGCCATATATGAAACAGAAGACTGGGCAGATTTTCCCACAGTAGGTTGCCATTGCTTTCTGCAGTAGACTGGTTACCAAGCAAGACTATAGAACCAAATCTGTTCTGCTATTTAAACCACAGATGGAGAGAGAAGTGATGGATCAATACCTTTACCAAAGATATTTGTGCATAAGTGAATGCAACAAATCAACTGGAACTCAAACTCAACTCTTTGAATTTCATTCCAAGCTGATATGCACTTCACCGTAACACGCACATATATTTCAACTCTCGAATGACACCTGGCCTAGTGCATAAAAGTGTTGGTTAGATCCAGAGACTTGAGTTATGAGTTGGCTACAGCAAAGGTGTGCAAAAATCTTACTGATGCTAAAACATCTTGAAGAGGCATAACTTGTGGAACTAGAACAATCTAACCCACTCAGTTTGAAATTTCAGTCACCTGAAGAAGGTTGGAGTGTACAATGGGTGAAATGTTGTGAAAACAGCAAGCAAGATGAGAACAATAGTATGAGCAATGTAAATAGTGCAGACAATTTCCCATTTTGACAAAATGGTCAAGCACAGTCAAGCAAAAATTTGATAACAATCCAGCTGTAAAAGTGTTAGCATATGCACCAGTTGCTATCAGCTAAATTCAGTTGAAGAGGAAGAAAGATAAAGAAAATGCTACATATTTTCCACTTTAGGCTTAATATTTATGATAACCTAAATGAAGATATATATATATATATATATAGCAAGGAATAAGCGAAATTTGGATGATGTTTTTATACTAAAAACTGAAGTAAATGACCGGTTACATTCCAGATCTTTTCAAGTTTATTTCTGGGAAATTTATGTAAGTGTGGAAAATAAATGATAATGAGGGGATATGCAAGAGAACTAGAGTCCAATAACATTCAAACCCAGCAAGCAATCTCTCTGTTTACAGAAAGAAGGCTTGCAAGATTTGATGTATATGGACTCTAGAACTTTCAAATGATATAGAGAGTGTGACCTAGATAGTATAGCAAAACATACATATATATATATATATATATATATATATATATATATAAGCCAGCCTGTGCTGGAAAAAATGAAGGCAAAATATTTATGTCGATATGCCATCTAAAATGATGGCAACGTGTACATTGATGTACCTACTACTGAGTATCTTACATTAAGCCATAAAAAAAGAAAATAAACCAAACATCTGAGAGTGAGAGTGTAAATTCAGATAAAACTTGGGGGGAAATAGGCATTTTCAACATGTCATTTTAAGACATGCATTGTCAACCCCATATAAACAAATATATATTAGAAAAAAGTGAAAGAAGAAGTAGATTAAAAACC